>MU868404.1:34048-60368 GCA_036418205.1 Ostertagia ostertagi
CCCACTCTGAAGCTCCTCCCCTGCCCCATCCCCTCTCTCGTTAGGCATACGCCAAAGTTCCCTGCCCTTAGCCAATATCGCTTCTCTTCTCCATTCTAGGCTGATTCAGGCGATCCTTATCAAACCACTATCATATTTTAAATGAAAGTTTTATCGAAGTTCTCCTTTCCAGCTTTATCATATCCTTCTTTTGATCCCTATCATCAGGGCCGTGGAGTACTGTACCCTTCCTCGTTGACGGCTTTTTTATTGTTTATTGCTTATTTATAACGCTGTGCTTAAGGCAAACGCAAGAAAGACGAATTTATTCAACTCGCAACTGTGATTATCAGAAAGCAGTGTTCACTGAGAACTCAGCAATTCCTTCCTACTTAGGCGCTTGAAAAGCCGGAAGGCTGGAGAAGCTTTCACTACTGTAGCCTTAAGAGATGTGAATTTTCACTATATTCTCTTTTCAGATGGGAGATGGTGAGAGTATCTTGACCTACATTTTTACATTGTGCCCTTCTCTAGTCATAGCCATCAAATAATATAGTATTCGAAAGCGCGAAAGTGGCATAGTTGCAAGTGATACTGCTTACCGAGCGCATGGTCCGGGAATCAAATTCAGAGCCGTACTCGTCCAGACCATCGATCCCTCCACTCCTCCGCGGTCGATTAAAAGCAAGATTCGGGATAAAATAGGTGTGGAAAAGCGTTCAGTTATGAAGCTAGAGGTGGGAGGTGGTCTGGAAAAGAGAAGGAAAGCAAACGAAACCACCGACCTCCCCTATTTCAGCCGCATTCCACCTTGGGATAGAGAAGGGCGCGTTGGACGAGTTTCACGAACCTAACTCTAGTTGCTCCAGTGCCAATAACATTGGGTCGCAATGGGACCGCTGCCTCAAATGCGCCCGCGCTTTTCAAGCAGCGCCACGTGGCAACCGACAGCGGAGGGTGGGGAGGGTGGGGCTTGCGGACGAAGGTGTGAGTTGCGGGTTGGACGAGCTCCTTGCGCCTTTGTCGCGCACTTTCAAGCGGCAAAAGGGGCGCGACATCAACACTTGTCCGCCTGTCCTACTACCCCCGGATGGAACAGGCGAGCGCGCCTAATCCCGGAGTGTGCCTTTAATTTGTATTAGACATGTATGGGAAAGATCAGAACACTGACTTGTGCATCGGGTAGCTAGGTAAGTCATTGTATATGCAGAACATATTCAACATTTCACCACTTCGATTTTGAATGGGGTAGAATGCGTGGCGCATATCGTTGGATTGATCGATGTCGTCTGCTTTATCATCCGTCCTTTTATTTGAGAGTCCTCCTTTACTTTACACCTTCGCATGGCGCATTAGTGTAGCGAATTCGAATGGGAAAAATTCATCACTATGATCATTGGTTCGAATAGCACATGATCGAACTTTGGTGGGTTTAGCGCCTGTTAACGGCCTGAAGATCGTACACGGAACTGCTATCATTTGAGCACAATCATGCAAAATACATTCATGATGGTTGATTTATGAATGCTTGGATGCCGATCTTACACTCGTTCCGAAAATACGCCCGTTTGTCGAGGTGGAGGCGGACACAACCACTGACGTAACTTATTTCCATCAGTTGTCCGACTGCCGATGCCTAGTTGCCAAGCCACCGACAACGACACTCACGTTTGATCCGTCTGTGTGGCCAAAGCGCTATAAGACTGAAGCACCGGTTTTCTTGAGTGTTCAGTTTACTTATATTTCGATCGGATTTTGACTGCGTACTTGTCATACGACCACGTGCAAGTAGACCCCAAGTATGATCTGCCACATTCCTTGAATCAGGGATATCAACTTTTGCATGAATAGTTCGGGTCGAGGGGCGGGGTAATCCATCTGGGCGATGTAGCGGAAAAAAAACTCCAGGATGATTTTTGTAAAGGGATTCTAGGGAAAATTTCAAAAGAGAAATGTTTCAATGATCATTCAAGGGCCATTGCTTTCTCTGGTAATGTACTGTAGTTTTATTGATGGAGGGATTGAACTCGGTTTTACTGAGACCAAACTGCTTCCTTATACTAGTGTAATTAAATGGTTAGGGGTCAGGAACAAATGTTTTAACAATGCGGTAGGCCCTGAGCTCTCATCTATCGGATGGCGTTTTGTGGACCGGTGGGCGAATTTTGATTACACTTCAGTTCAGCTCTGATTACACTCTCGTCTATCCAATTGCCACCTCCTTGGCAGCAGAATATAATGTTAGGAATACTTAGGCTTATTCAACTCTATTTACTGAGACTTACTAGCTACAGAACTCGCAACCATTGATATCTGGGCTACTTTTATTAATAAACGACCTTTTTTCGGCACATTCTCCACTTACTTAAATGCAGTTCTGATACCATTTGAAGCCTTCTTTCAAACTGTCATTTATAGCGGCTTTGTTCAAGGTTTTCTGAATTTGCTCATTCCGCTTTCAGGACTAAATCTATCTGCTCCCCCTTTTGCACAAAGCATCTTTACGCTCAAACGCTGACCACTGCAGGCAACTTTCCCTCAAAGTGGTCCCAGAGAATTCCCGGGTCCGAGCGTTGGTGTGGCAAGGGGAGCAGGGAGGGAGAGGGCATTATCATGCAGAGCCCATAAGCCTATCAGCCTTACTCAACTAGCCTCCTCTTACTTGGACTGAGCCTTAGAGGGCTAAAAGAAAGAGGTTTGTGTGAACATTTTCTATTTTCTCCGAAGTTCCTCCTCTCTTGGACTCAGTCTACATGCCCCAATTAACTATACCATTACCAGGGTTTGCCACTATACTTCACCTCTAGGTAGAAGCGCCTGCAACCTTGGTAGTGACAATGTCCGTCCTTAACTTAGGCTCCATAACTCGTTCTATCTGTCCTGCTGAATCACAGTTCAAGATTTCAGAATACCGTAATGGGCAGCTATAGTAGTATATACCGAAATTTGAGCGCGCTACCCCACCCCTACGAAGCGAGCAGTTTGGAGTTTTCTAAGCGTGGGAACTAGAGTAAGCGCTCTACCATATAATTTTGCTCATACACTCTCCGTGTATTAAAATTTGTTTTCCGGTCGTCTAGTACATTGTCTGTGGCTCTCACGTTTTTCATTGCTCCACTTACATCTGTATCACTTGAACATGTTCTTCACCCTCTTTCAATTTCATTATCTTTCATTTCTCTCTCACTCTATCGCTCCCTCTCTGGCCGGCTCACCTCACTCATTCCGTCCGACTTGTCCACCCCGATGTTCCACCCACGCTTTCGTCTTAGCTATCCCCATCTCACTCATCAACACAACTCCACTTGTTCTTCTATGCAAGACGTGCTTCACTGATATAGCGCACCACTCTTGGGATTAATCAGGGTGGGGAAATTTCCCAACCCCTGCCAATTTTTCAAGGAATTGGTGCAAACTCTTCAATACTGTCGCTGTTGTCACTACTTTCATGTGGTGGGTTGCATCCCCGATGGAATCGGCCAATCGTCAGTTAGGTAACTTATAGTACTGTAACACATGTTAACACGTGTATCTGCATATGCCTGCTGTTCACTTGATTGTTTTGATATTCAAAAACTAGTTGATGCTTCAGGGTTCACTGCCCGAATGTGGGCTAGACCCCTATTGAGCGCTGCTAAGTCTCATGTATCTGATATTAAGCCTCTGCAACGGGATGCTAGGTCTCCGTCCACTTATCGAAGCTGTTTTATCCCTTACCTCGTTTCACTTTTTAACAGTGAAACAGCATTGGACTGCTTGCTCCTCAAACATTGAGCGTCACACCACGGGCAACTAGTGCTGAAGTAAACTTTACAAGTGATTGTGTGGCGTTGGCGAAGATTTGTAAATGCTATTGACAATGATACGTGTTTTCATGTTCACGTGCACTCACACCATATAACTGCAACGCCTTCTTTTATTATGTGTCACAGTAAAGAGTTACAAGACAAAGAGCTGATGTAAAGCGATTTCTCGTTATTGCGGTAACCAACCATCTGCTGCAACAGGCTCGAAATTCTATGAACTCTCCAAATGTGCGAAATAAATGTGTCAGTACCTCGAAGGATTGCATTTTGGTTGACATTCTATGCAGGTTCTTTTTACAATCCTTCAAAAAACCTCTCAGGATTACAACTGAAGTGTGGTGTTCCTAAGTGTATCACAATTAAAAAATTTTGTACCTGAAGCTTAAATTTTACATGAAATTTGGAATTTCTGGAATCCGCTTAACTTTTGAAGGAGTACTCCCTGTGCTATTTCGCTGGTTTTATGGCTTTTTTGACGTCGCGTACGCCGTAACTCTTTTGTTTCATTCTGTTTGCGGTTGGTTACTCCACTTGAAGGCTCCTGGATTTTGCGAACGGTGTCTTTAAGTCTCTAGTCTTCAACAGTAAGGCGTTCGTCGTGCTCTTGCTCGATTGCCTCATTCAACGCGTGGTCATTCCAAGAGTTGATTACAGGTCGATCATAGATGTCAGAGGCGGAGCAGCTGGACCAGAGCGGAGGAGCTCCTGATGCCGAGATCGAAGAGGAGGCCATTTTCATCAAGAAGGAGATCACCGTCGATATGGAACAACTAGCTAACGGTGAACCACCGCAACAAGGTCAGTGAGATGGGAAAACGCTGTACTAGTTACAGGCTCATTTCATGCTTGTGCTACAATATGTAAACAGTGTTTTTTGAATGTCAAGTAACCCTAGCATGCTGTGCAAAAGTGCATTTCGGGAGAAATGCGTTTTGTGTTTGCTTTTTTTAATATTTGTAAGGTTTGATATAGGCAGTACTTCATGCCCGGAACGGGGGTGTCTTCCTGGGGAGGAATCCCCCTTAAAGCTTCCTTGCAGCCCTCCCTGAAAATTCTGATTACTGTAAGCGGCACGTACTGCTGCACCGCAAAGAGAATAAATAAGTCAGTGTGGTTTTATTGACTTAAAAAAGTGAATAAATTTAAGGATTCAACCCTGCGTGACATGATTTTGGTGAAAGGATGCAAGATCAACAGCATCATGGCCCTATTTGAATTGGGTATTTGCGTCAACGGCCTCCGTGTCCTACTGATGGAAGGAGGGATTGTAGATCGGCAGCTTCCTCTAACTGTAGCCCCGATGAGCATTAGAACACTCTCTATACCCTCCTAAGCCACCGTCGTTCTAAGTTAAAAGAATGCTTAAATATGATTGCTGAACATGAATGGGAGTATTGCTCTGCGAACAGTTGCAGCCACCTCACGTAGCCTCAACTCGAGCCTCAACAGCTCTTCCTGAAATCCCGGAGATGATGCCTCGAACAAGAGATCTGTTTTTGCGTTTATGGCTATTTTGAGGTGCTTCGGGGAAGCCGAAGAAAAATGGCATTCAATGCGCGTTCATAAGAAGTAATCGGCCAAATTTTTATGATGCAATTCATTGCAACATATTACACTCGGCCAAGTACTTGGCAATACCACAGCAATGTACCAAGTGTTACGTTTTTGTATAAATTTTTTCTTCCACTGCAATGGCACTGATTTCAAGCGCAGGTTTCACTGCTTCCTTTCGCTATCTAGCATACTATTTCGCCCGGGTTTGAGTACACCCCAACTGGAGCAGACTACTGAATTTGATAGTTAGGTACTGATGTAGTCATTTTGCTTCATGCTCAATCCATGGTCCATGCTTTCGGCGGTGGGTTTTCTCTGCTGGCAGGTTGTGGTTAGCGGTGTTCGAAATTGAAACTAAGCGCTACCCGCTCAGTCAGTGAATCAGCAGAAGCAGAAAAAGGAGTCATTGACGGGAGCCTCTTTGTTGTTGAGTTAGGAGGGGACTCTAATGCAGGACTTAAACGCGGCGATCACGATGGCTGGAGAGCGTTGCAGTTTCGATGATGTCATTGAACATCATAGATGGAAGGAGGTTCAGAATCGGTTTGCTCCACACCACCAGGCGCGCTGAGAAGTCGAATACACCAAAGGCGTTCCGTGACGTCATTAAACCGCACCGCCTTCCAGCCATCGTGATTCGATCGAACTTTAAATCGAAGAAAATTCGCATCATATGAGGTCTTGATGATGAAGGACGATATGGTGTTCAGGTTAGATCAGAAAAAAGCGCTGACAAAGGCGAGCCAATGAATGCGATCGGTTTACGGACTACTTGATTTTTCCTCAATGGTCCTGCCGCGATGGCTAGAGCACAGACGATTAGAGAATGCCCTAGGACTAAGCCTTGGAGAGGAGAGGGACCCGCTAGAGAGCGCAGAGGCGGTAAAGGGCTGAGTTCAAGTAGTCCGTCACCCGAATGCGAACGAAACGACCTTCAGGCTCTTTAGGCTCACTTCAAGTTGTAAAGGTTGTGCAATCAGTGCGCTTGCAAACTAGTTTACATCATTTATAGAGAGGATTGTGGCATTGTGGAATGTAGCTTTAAAATTGCCGCGGGCGACGGGTAACTTTTTTTTGTTTATCAGACTTATTTCTAACTCGAATATCCGTTTTACTACCTTGAAGGCGGAGTTCGTTTGAGCTCTGGAAGAAATCTAATTTTGTTGAAGCTCGGCGTGTCATGCACTGTGTGACCGGTAGAGGATAAAAAATCGTTTTCTCTGTTTTTCTCCTCAAGTTACATACCCTACTTTTGAATTAATCATACGTGGATATAGAATGAATTAATATGTACTAAATTTATGAATTCCCCACTCCCACTTTTTTTTGATGGTGGAGCATGGTGTATTTCCTTTGTCGTACAGGTTAATTACGGTCGAGCTTCTCGACTGGTCAGAGTTTCGACAGTTCGTCTCAAAGGCCTAGAACTGGTTTGGAGGCCTGGCTTACACCTGCCCCATGTTAGTAGGCAGACATGGGAAATAGATGGAACTGAGTTGTTTTTGCACCAAAGTTTTTTGCACGTAACCCAATACTAGCACTTTTAGTGACCTAACCTGTCCTAATTGTTCTGTCCAATGTTGAAGATTTCGTTTTAAAGAATAGTTCCCGAGAAGTTTCATAAAGCTTTTATGAAAGTTTGTGCTAGCTTACTGAATTGTTGTATAGAGTTTGACAAGATTTATCTGGCAAAATTGCTTCAACCAAAATGACATCCAGTACTGTCTTTTGGAAGAGTTTTGGGAGCTACGGCAAGATGCGCGGGCATCCTCTAAGCCTAGAAGGGCCAGGTAAACTAGGGGCTAAATGAAAATTGGTCACACACCCTGTAGTCTCTCCTCTGCCGCCTAAGGCTTAGCCTCGATTTAAACAAAAAGCAGAAGTTTTACGCGGAATCAAATCCACTGTCTCCAATATGACCCCGTATATTGGGATAGCGTCGAATTTTGTTTTATTTTTCAGATTTATTGACAAAATTGTGTTCTGTGTCGGCATGCTGCTAGAGTTGCATAGAAATAGTACCCACGTTATTCGCATCTTTCAGCTAGTGTCGAAACAGCTGACGCCGAGGAGGAGAAGAGTGCTCAGCCTGCGGACGAGGACAGAACAGAGGATCAGGCGAGTTTTAGTGTGCATTGCTGGAGCGAGTATGATTTCAGCTAACATGGCCTATTGATCGGCACTCAGACGAAAAAATAGATGGGTTGTGCTTGTTGTGTATGACACCTGACCCAGTTCTTTCGCTCCAGGAGAAAAAAAAAACGAGAAAAAAATCTTGTCGTGTTAACGGCGGCTGCTGGCAGTTTAGCCCCTTCCATCTGCCCGACGTGCAACGCCCTCTCACATTACTTTACATATTTTGTGCCTTTGCACGTTCACCTGGTTCATTTAGTCACAGCACAGCAGGTGTTGGGACAAACAACCAGCACTTACTAGAAGGACCTTTAGCTTGGCTAAACTCTTTAGGGATCTTAGTGGTATCTCGCAACGAGTTTGCAGAGCACAGTTCATATGGGGACATATTGTTCAGCAGATTCGGCAAGATTTATGATGTGTGGGTTGAGGCACGAAAAAATGCGCTTCTTGTTCTCTACCTTCGTTTAAAGCTGTGCTTTTTTTGAGGCGTATTACACTGGGTGCCACGCAGAGGCAGTTGCCAATCTGAACACATGCATACGGCTTTCCGCCAACCGCAGTAAAGCGAAGAGTCGGAGTTCGATTGCGACGGCGTGATTTCAGTCGTCAAATAGCCATTATCGTAGTGTGTGGTCCTGGCAAAAAAAAACAGAACAGCAAAAAAACTCTTTCGGGAATGCGACGCACAATTCACTTTCACAAATTCGTTCTGGGATTTGAACGCGATCTTGAACTTCAATAAATTGAAGCTAGGGTTTAATCTGACGTAACCCCTGAGATTTCCATCTACCCTTTCAAAAACGAGAAGAGCGTCGGGTGCAGACCATACACCACAAGTGACGACGGCCTCCACAAAATGTAAATGTTTTCTGCCAATGAAATGATTAGCCTGTTGCAGTTGTATTCTATCAGTTGTCACTAATTACAACTATCATTTACCAAAAATCAGCTATCACTATGAACCACTACTAACCAGATTTACTTGGAGGCCGTCGTCACTTGTGGTGTATGGTCTGCACCCGACGCTCTTCTCCTTTTTGAACGGAGGGTAACTGAACGGGCCTGATGGCACTCATTAACCGATCCAGTGAGGGAAAAGGCTTGGTCTACCTGTATGGGACCCAGGATTTTACCCGCACATCGTGCTCATGCTACCTTCCGTTTTACAACTACATTCCATGCGTATTACTAGTACATCTACTACTACATATTCAAGGAATAAAGAACAAGAAACCAAAAACTTCTTGAGCCTTACAAATCTTTTGGGCTATTTGAGCCACGGCATAAGTCAGCCTTACAAGTATTTCTTCCTTACGTAAAACAATTCAATTTGAAGATCAAGCGACTAATTCATTGCCGGAAACTAGCAGCCAATCGAAAATCCAAAGTTTTTGCCTCCATTGAACTGCCTATCTGTTTGAAAATGAAAAGCCCTACTGAGGAATTCGTCAAAACCCAGCCCAACGTGCTTTGGGATGACACTCACAAGCCCAACCTTACAGAGTGTCGTGGGTTGGGATGATCATTTTTTCCTTCATTGCCACTTCTTGTCCTTTTCACATTTACAGCTTCGCTTCCGATAGTAATGACACAGCTTTGAAACTTGCATTCTTGATAAATCTATTCATCTACAGGTTCCGGACATCAC
The DNA here is from genome assembly GCA_036418205.1 of Ostertagia ostertagi. Lineage (NCBI taxonomy): Eukaryota > Metazoa > Nematoda > Chromadorea > Rhabditida > Trichostrongylidae > Ostertagia > Ostertagia ostertagi. The sequence continues at coordinate 43,172 of MU868404.1, forward strand.
CGGTACAGAAAATGTCGATCCAATGACAACAAGCATGGACGGTATTGAGGAACTGCCTGCAAATGAAGAAGCACAGGTTGAGCATACACAGCTATAAAATTACAATGAAATAGACTATTTCAAGGTTTGCTGAGCTCCCATGCTGTAGGCTTATTAACGACAAGCGCAGTTTGCTGTCTCATCGTGCTGTGCGCAGCGCAATATCTAGTTTCCTTCCTCAATAACTTGAGGAATGGAGTAGTGAAAAAGCGAAAGCGATCGATAACGCCTTTGTAACAGACGGCTTCAAGAATTACCTAAAAAATTGTTTGCTCGGCCGCCAACAACTTCGGCTGCAGCTGCCGCTTACTGTTAACCCTCGTGTTCGTTCAGTTCAGTACAATTCGCTGAAACATGCAAGGAAATACTTGTATGTATCGAAGCAAAACTTCCACAGTTTTGAAAGAATGACTATATTGAAGAAGTTTGATTAAGTGGATGAAGCCTTCAATCAGGACATATCGGGCCCTGAAAAGCACAGTTCACCAAAGGGAGAAATTTAAACGTGTTGCCTTCCTTTCACGTAAAAACCGTTATGTGTGGTCGCTAATTGTAGCGTACAAAGTTTCATGGTTAAGTTTCAGCCTTCAGAAACACGCCGTGACGACAGCTCACGGACACCTGGGCGGAGCCAAGGGGGCGCATTCAAAGAAGTATAATATATGGTGGGGCGACTACGTGTTACGTGACGAGTCGTAGGAACCAATTAACCCCAACCTTTCAAAATTGGACAGTAGAAAAAACGCTTTAACGCGATAGCTTAGGGTCCTCAGTAGGGAATTATTATTGTTGTAGGTTGAAGGCGGAAAAGGTTCCTTAATTACGCGTTCAAAGGCACAATTGGGAGCGCCCTGCCGCAAGCACTTCCGAAGTTTTACGGCGGGAGTTGAAACGAGTGGTAGCGCCTAAGGATTTGATTGATTCCCAGAGAAGAACCTTTTTTTCGTTCTCATAGTGGAGCGGTTCACTGAAAGCAACTGACTGATTCATGAGAGGGGTAGAATCGTACAATTTTCGTACACAATTCTTTAAGCCTCTGAAGCTAATCCATCTAGTCAAACTTCTCCGAAAATGTGACAGCTGTTAGTGACGAAGCCCTCATTTGGTTGTAGACATTGCTAACATTTGTTTGCTTTTATCCTTTGTCCCTTTGCTTTATGTGACCTATCCGTGAAGGAGTACGAAGATGCTATCATGGAAGAAAACGAGGACGAGAAGCAGGAGAGTGAAGCTCATGACGAACATCAGGAATCAGCAGAGCCGCCCACTGATGATCACGACCATGATGACAGCAGAAGCTCCAAGTATCGATCTGCATATTACGATATTCCTCAGCTAAACGATGACATAATTCCCCACCTTGCCGAGGACGGAACAGAACAGGTTATACCTCAGTTACATACCATTTACTAACATTTATGAAGTGCTCTTAGCTGTAGAGCTTCAGTTTTGTGAAAGTTTTTTACGGTTTCCTTATCCATCATTCTACAGTAGTCTTTTGCTAGAGTAGAGATCGTTTTGAAAATCAAATTGAGAACCCTGATTCTCCACAAAACTTCTATTCCAATTCCTAACACCACCGACTTTAAAGATAATTTTCCTATGTAAGAGATACGTATTGCAAGGCGGAGGTGTTTAGGAAGCAGCAGACAGCGAAGCAGCCGCAGCCTCGGAGACGGATGCTGCAGCTGCTCCAGCTGATGAAACACAACCAGCTGACGAGCCCGTAGTAGAAGAGGTACCCAGATAACGTCGTGATCATAGTAAAACTTCTCTTCAAATATCTCCTTTACTGCAGGTGCCAGCTGAAAATGAGGCTCCCGTGGCTGAGGCATCGGTCGACGTTGAAGCTTCAGCTGAACCTCCCGTAGCGGAGGCCCAGGTTGAGACTGAAGAAAAAGCAGATGAGGGCAAGGTGGAAGAAACTCCCCAAGCAGAAGAACAGGTAAGCGCCTTATAGTCAGTAACTCATAGTCAGTATAGCGCTATAGACCTTGAGAGCGAAGTAAAGCATCTGCATAACTTCTTGCTTTATCTTGTTATTGTTTTTTACTTCCACATATTTGAGCAGTTGGCACGTATCAATTGAGACAAAGAGCGATGTTTATGTCGCTAATTGAAGCACTGAGAGTTGATAAACAACAGCATGCGGTGCTTTGCAACTCCAGTGTATCCCAACGGAAATCTCCAGACGGCGCGCCGAAATTTTCCCTTACCTGATACCATTTTGTATTCCTCTCCAATTTACCAGGAATTTCTTCATTCCTCCCTCTATCTGGCATATCTGGGCGGCTATGCTGTCTTAGATTATTGCTTTTACAAAGGAGGGAAAATAGGTTCACCTGGCCAAGAAACGAGGTGTACACTTCTGTGCTGCTCGGGCGCTGAGCTCCACTGCTTTTGTTCCGTTTTCTCTAAAATTCGGTTCCAGATAGTGGTTCGGTCTCAGAGGTGAAAGGTTGCGAACTCCTTGCCAAGTTTACTCATGCTCTGCTTTTTTCAAAAACATGCTTGGAAACACTTCTGATGGCGTTCACTCATCAGATCTTGCTTACTGTTGCCAAGCTGCAGAGAAATGTAAAAGAGTAAACTCTGCACGAACCAATCCCACTACCTCCCGCCTATGAGCCCGGGCCACTACCGCTGCGCTTTTCGCTTCAGAACTTCTCTCAGAAAATCCTTTAGCAGTTAGTGAAACCAGATATGAGCTCAGCAAGAATCACTTACAGTTAGTCATTTTCATTTCAACTCTCCAGGTTGACCTGTTGACCTTCACGTTTGGTACGAGCCCTGGTTGAGAGCGCTATGCTTTCACTCTCAAGCTGCTCACATCAAATACATGAAATATTGCTATTTTGTCAGCTATTCGTTAGGTATTGAGGCGGTATCGTGAAACGCGGGGGGAGGGGGCATTGTAGCCGCTCAGCATTTTAAAGGCAAGATTCGGGATAAAATAGGTGTGGAAAAGCGTTCAGTTATGAAGCTATAGGTGGGAGGTGGTCTGTAAAAGAGAAGGAAAGCAAACGAAACCACCGATTACGCCCCGTACAGAGACCTCCCCTATTTCAGCCACATTCCACAGGCGAATTGGACGAGTTTCACGAACCTAACTCTACTTGCTCCAGTGCCAATGACATTGGATCGCAATGGGACTGCCTCAAATGCGCCCGCGCTTTTCAAGCAGCGCCACGTGGCAACCGACAGCGGAGGGTGGGGCTTGCGGACGAAGGTGTGAGTTGCGGGTCGGACGAGCTCCTTGCGCCTTTGTCGCGCACTTTCAAGCCGCAAAAGGGGCCCGACATCAACACTTGTCCACCTGCCTACTACCCCCTGGATGGAACAGGCGAGCCCGCCTGATCGCGGAGCGTGCCTTTAAAATCGCGGCAACATTTCTTTGTGCCATAGACTTTCATTTCGGAACTAAGCCTTATGCGTTATCGAGACTTTAGAGGATTGAGCTGTTTTCATTTTCCTTGAACCTCCCCGTCCACCCTCTTTGGCTCAGACTTAACTGATCTCCCCATAGCGCCAAAAAATTTAAGATATCCTTTTGAAAACGAATCATTTGTCATTTTCTTTTCCTGCGATCCTTCAGCAGTGTCACTGCAATGTCCGTGATTTCTATGATACAGAAATTCCTCTGCATATTACTAGTCCAGTACGTTCGCCGTTTTAGATACATTTGTGTACGTTTTAGTCGCCTGTTTAATCAGTTAGATGTCGGTCAGACTCTGCGATTGCATCGCGCGATGCAACCGCTCGGCGCAAGAGTGGGAGCGACGGGCGATTGGCCCCGCCTCCGCCCACGATCGATGCAGTCGACATCGGTATCGATCGCGGCGGGCCATTGCCCGCCGCTTGCACTTTTGGCAGAGCCATTGCGCAATCGCGATGCAATCGCAGAGTCTGACCGGCATATTACCAAGAATTTATCAAAAACTTAATCAGCACTATAATATATGGTGCTTCCTGGGTTGAAGTAACGACTTTCAATTTTGGAAAAAGGCTGTGTGATACGAAACAACAATTCTTGTTCGCATGGCCGAGTGAAGCGTATGTGCATCACGTTGTAAGCAATGAGTCAAGAGTATGACAGTCCTTCGACAAATAGCTGTTTTGTCCAAATTTTCTGTTATATCTTCTTCGTTCCAAATGCTGAATTGGTCGCTGTTTCGGAGTCAATGAGCGGTGTTTTTCTTAGCATAACTATCTGCTATTTATAACTGGATTTGACGAAGGTAAATGTTAAATTATAATTTATTAAATGTTAAAACTAAAAAATTGTGATTAATTAAATATTAAACAATGCTGTTCTAATAGCTGAAATTACTCCAACTTAAAGCTCTACCATTCCTTAGAATCCGACACGATCATGATTGTATACTGCAGTATTCAATCCACTTTTTTGAATTGGTAACATTTTTTCTGCAGATGGCTCCTCCTGGAGGAACACCTGTTCCTGCTGATGCTGAAAAGGAGTTCGAATTGCAAGCACCACCAGAAGGCAAGCGTCCACGTACCCCCAACGATCTCGACAACCCTCCTGAGGCAGTAGAGGAGCCTGTAGAAGAAGCTCCGAAAGACGTAGAAGAGCCACCGAAAGAAGAGGAGGAACCACCGAAAGAGGTCGAGGAAGCTCCCAAAGAAGAAGCAGAACCACAAAAGGAAGTGGAAGAGGAGGTTGTTGAGAAGACCGAAGCCGCCCCACAGGAAGCTGCACCAGCTACGCCTGCTGCTTCAGGTCAGAATTTTTACAATTATCGCACTGATTATGTATCCAAGCTTCGAATAAACTGCGCAATTTGTAGGCCTTAACAGAGTTCAGGATGTAGCAAGGAATTTCCCGTCTATGACATGTAATGAGAGGCGCTACCCATCGAAGGGGTAACATAACAGCACAACTCTATCCTTAATGAGATTCAATTAGGAAGAGATGCGGTGTAGATAACCCAACAGGAATAAATATTAAATTGATTGAAATGCGCAGCAAAAGTTTTTTGTCCTATTGAGGACTTCGATATTTTTAGAGGCGTAGACTCCAGCTAAGGGGCCCGCATGGGTTTTAGGCGAAGCGATCAGGAACTCGCAGTAGAGGTTTGGAGTAGCTTCAGGTCCAGGGAAATTCTATGGCTACCTAAGGATGTAGGGAAAAATGCTCACGGTTAGTGGATATTGCAGAAGTGGGCTAGAAGTGAAACCGAAAATTCCGATTGCTCTTCTGATTTTGCTGAAATGGTTGAGGATTACGATATTTCACGAGTGTGGAATATTTTCTTGTAACGCATCTGTTAGTGTGCGGGACCGAAGTAGTAATGGAACAAGGCACAACAAGGTAAATCGCTGCATGGTAAATTCGATATTAGTTTACGAATTTTTTAGTTGGAACTTTCTTACTATCCACTCCCTTTACTTTTAAATCACACCACATCTGTTCCACTGTTTAGAAGATGATTGAGAAAAACATATCTTCATAAGAAACCTATAAATGTTAAAAGATGCATGCAGTGTACTAAAATATTTTTGATCCCACTGAAAAGCGGAGTTGGTGTTCACGTATCCCACAGCGCCCTTCCTCTAATTGCGCCCAATGACGTCATTGAGACCGCCCCGCCTTTCAGCATTGCACCCACTACCTTTAAAAAATTTTAAACTGGGAGAAAGTTGATCACTTGACGACTCAATCTTATAAAATCTCACTAGCAATCCCAACCGTAGGCTAAAGGAAATGGTGGCTTATAGAAAGCATAAAACAGCTAACAAGTTAGAGAGGAAATGAAAGTACTGTGTGCTGTAAATTGTAATTCAAATTGTAATTTCAGAAAAGGTTGAGTCTGTTCCGCAGACACCGAAATCGGCCACAGGCTCAGTACCACCAACGCCAAAATCGGCAGCAAAGGAGGTTGGGCATGCCATTTGATCGATAATTCGATCTCGTAAAAATATTACATTTTTCCAGGCATCTGCCACTCCAGTGGGGTCTGTGCCTCCAACGCCGCAGACGGCCACAGAAGAGGTACAGCCAAATTTTAGAGAATCACTAACTTTTTATTTCCCTTTTTCTCATATCGATAAACCATCAGATTAAGGCGTTCGGAACACCGCAAGGCTCAGTGCCAGCGACGCCAAAGACAGATGAGGTGCGTCTGTAACTCTTCAAAATGTCCCCCTTAAATTTTTTCTCAGATATTGACTTTGAATCATTTTCTTAAAGAAGTTCGGAACTCCTGCGGGATCTGCGCCAGCTACTCCCAAAGATTCCGCAGGAACACCAAAAATGGCAAATGGTGCTATTCCAAATGGTAGCATCCCTGGAACTCCGGCCACTAAGGTTGAAACGTAAGTAATTTTTGTTGGATTCCTGAAGATGGTTCTAGAGCTCCTTCTGTTCCGGCCTCATTTGATTTGATGTGGTCAAAAGAAAGTGCGTCTCACTTTTAATTTTCCCGTCTTCTATATCAACCTTTTCACCTTTTGAACTCAGACAGCCAGTTTTGCTTTGTGCGTCACCATGATTTTACACCCTTTTCAAAGCTTTGTTCAATTTCCAACCACATCAATCGAATTTCGAATTATTTAAGCCCAAAGGTGTCGACACCCAAAGGAACTGGAACCCCGAAAGCTACCGGAACACCGAAGAGCAACGTCGCCTTCAACTTTGAAGAGACTCCGGCGACCCCTAAGGAAACCGAAGCGCCGTCTACACCTGCAAAATCAGTTAAATCGCCAAGAACGCCTCGCACGCCGAAAACACCAAAAACACCGAAATCGGCGAAGTCACTAGCGTTGGTTTTGAATTTTTGCGACCATACTTCCGAGTTTTAGCTAGGAAAAATTTCTCGTGTTACATCTTTGAACGAACTAATGCTGTAGTAATATTTTAGTGCAGACGAGCCGGAGCCACCAAAGGAAGAGCATGAGCCTGAGCCAGCCCCGGCACCGGTGGAGACAGAATCCGCAGAGGCGGAGCCTACAGAGGCCGAACCTGCGGAGGCGGAGTCTAAGGAGGCCGAGCCGGCAGAAGCTGAGCATGAAGAGGCCAAGCCTGAAGAAGCTGCTGAGGCGGAAGCGGCCGAGGAAATGCATGAAGAGCCACAAGCCGAGCCAGCTGAGGATGTCCATGATGAAGAACCCACAAAGGAAGCGGAGGAAGAAATTCCACCACCGGTATGAAAGCACGTAATGTCAGAGTATTTTAGTAGACGGAAAAAGATTCTCAAAATGATCAGTGAGTGATGACAAAGTGCAAACATTCAGACTAAAGTTGAAGAGGTTGCTGCTGCACCAACCAGACGATCTCCAAGTCCTCCTCCCGTTCGTCAGCGAGCAGCATCACCCTCCCCACCACGTCGTGCTCGCCCATCGTCGCCGTCGCCTGAACGACGTCCAGCTCGTGAGCACGTCAGCTACGACCAGGTTATAATTATTATACTCTAATTACGTTAAAGGTAATGCTAATGGTCACAGAGTGACTAATAAAATGTACAATTAAGGATTCCCATCGCCATGTTCCTCCTCCACGAATCCCCACTGCAACATCATTTTCGTCGTGGAGCCCCCCTGAAAAATCGTCCTACACTGCTATTAGGTTCGCAAATCACATAAGTACTCTTCTGCAGTCTAATTTTGACGATTAGAGTATTACGGCTAGAGTAATACGGTGTGACGCTTAGAGTATTTGTTTCAGTCCCTTTGTAACGAATCCCAACAAGTATCGCAATGAGTACACTGCCGACTGTAACTACCGCCCTAAAAGCTCCTACTTGAGCCATTTTGATGACATCGTCAGCACAGGTTTGTCGAGCGTTTACTCTCTTTGTGGTGGGCTTAATTCACTGGCAGTTTAGGAGCTTTTTCATCTGCTCTTTACTCAACTACAAGACTGATCGAACGATCACGTAGCCGCACACGTGAACGTCGACAAGCAATGCGCTCACAGAGATCCATGTCCAACTACTACAGGTGAGTTTGAGGCTATCAGCCCTCTGAGAGCGACATTCGTAACTTTCGAGTTCTAAGTGCCTCTTTACGGAGTTCGACAACATTATGCTACCTGGCTTAATTTCTTCGAGCCACTTAAATTTGCCGGGCGTCCTCATCGAGAATGTCGCTCTTAGTTGAATAGAGTAAAAACTAGTATTGCAACGTTTATTGTGTTCCAGATATCTCTACGACTCGTAAGCCTTTGCATAAAAACGATTGCTTAACTTTTTTTTCTCATGGGATACAGTATTATGTGTTTTGTATGGATGTTGAAGCTTAGTTGCGTAGTCCCTTCGTTTTGTTGCCTAAGTTCTCCGGCAGAGACGTGACCGGATGAGTATTTGCGCTCTGAAAGAACAACTTGGGTGTGTAACGCTTGCTCACATGATGCGCTCGTGCCTAAATTCCTATTCTTTTTTCAGGTGTGTCGCTGAATTAGCCCTAATGTTCTGACAACTTGTGTGCTAGGGTGTAGGCACGAGAAATCTCGTCCATTAGCTCACATTTGCTTAATTGCCCACTTTGTGAGACTGTAGCGCCCTGATAATGCACTTCTGAACGCGACCTCGTGGACAGCTCTTTTCTGCTCACAGGGAAGGCTATCCGTATGACATGGTCCTGAGCTATCGCCTTAACTAGACACGGCGCCTTCCAACGCGAACGCCTGATGCTATTAGTCGACGCGTTCGCGGCGCGATGTGCCTCCTACACCACGACAAATCATTACAGCTCGATTTTTTGGCACGTGTCGCAGAGCACCTTGGTGCTGCGTACGACAGAGCAAAAGTTATGTACCCAAGAACTGTTCTGATGCAAATCACGCTGGTCACGTTATTTCCGTACCTTTAGCACCGAGTCTTTGACGCCATGCCAAACTAGCATGTAGTTATCGGAGACTTATCGAGTCTTGCTGACATAGAAGCTTATTAATCGATCATTGCAAAAAGCGCCAGCGGTTACCGCTAGCGCAACCGGTTTAGGTTTAATTTGGAACAGATATGAGCTAGAGATCAATCGTCATTGGATGCGATTTCAGGTACACGTCGCAGTATCCAGCTCCAACTCGTGCTCGTGAGTACTCAACGCCGCCGTCGCGTGAATACAGCAGACCACCGTCGCGAGCTGGATCGTTCATCTCATTTATGGAGTACTCCGGATCAAAGAATGGGGAACTCTCCCGTAATGCCTCTCGTTCTTCCATCTACGATTCTGCTCTTTCCCGTAGCAGGTACTGTCTGGAGTTGTACAAGCCTTAAAGGCAGTGGACACGCCTCCCACACCTAACTCTCCTCCGTCAGCGGATTATCGGCGGCGACTTGTCTAATAGCCTAGCGTGACCACTGCCTTCCAATTGAATGGGATGGTGTCAGGAGACCTTGGATGCAGCCACATGCCAAAAAATGACGCCGTGGACGCGGCAACGCGGTAACTTATCTCCGATGTTTCATGTTGTGCCAATGCCGCGCACGACGGAACTTATGACGCAGCCGTTGTATTATGGTGTGACATAACGAGATTTCCTGGTACCCATCCTGAAGCCGATGTCAGACTTTGCGAATCGAGCGATTCGCTAGCGTCCGCGGTCGCGTCGCGGCCAGTGAATCGAGCCATTCGCTGTACCGCAACGCAACCGCGGACGCTAGCGAATCACTCGATTCGCGAAGTCTGCCCAATGTTAGCATATCTACTTTATAGAACTCAAATCAAGTTTTTAGCTCTCGCGTGAATAACGCTGACTTGTACTACGGAGGTGGTCGTTTGTCCCGTGTTGACAGCTATGTGCGTGATCTTCATACTCCTTATGAATACGAGGTGAATTCTCAATAGTATGTGATTTTTTCGACGTAATAGCAAAGTAGTTGTTAGATGCCGTCAACCTATGAACGCTATCGCTCTTCGTCTCGATCCGGAGGTTTCTCAACGATAAGTGGCTACACGGTAAGCATATTACTTCAAAATCTTTCTCTTCCATCTTAGGCTAAGCTTATGTCCGACAACTTGGTGTTTCCAACACTTCCTTGCAGTAGTTCACCGTCCCCCTTCTCAGTTCTACTTTCACTACATTAGTTCTTATCAATCGACAGGTCCGCTATTTTTGTGGATTGAGATTTCTGAAGCCAAGCCAAGCTTTTGTTACGCTCATCTAACTTATCTCGCTTCTTCATATCCTCTCTGACGAAATCTCGCCAAATACCTTGATATTCAACTCCTTTATGAGGGGTCATTTCTGTACTTCCACGAATGCGTTCGCACCTCCTCTGCGTAGATGTTGTGAAAGGAAAGCCAACTCGGCATTGAGCTAAGCCTGAATATGGATGAGAGAACGTCCTTGAAACCGCATGAAGATACAAGAATGGGAAAATTTTCTATACCTTGTATGCCTAAGCGTACGTGAGCTCATGTTCATTGATCCAACCCATGATTTGCCCACTGCGATGAGTTGGTGTCGGGTCCTAACCGTTCCGTGGTCAGAGGCGCCGGACGAGTCGCAGCGCTTACTGCAGTGATTTCGCACTAAGGTAAATAGAATGTACTATGCTACGTCCACATCACACAGCACGCGCTGCAACTCGTTCGCTGACCCGTCTGCGTCTCTGCCTTCTCGCCGCGCGACGGGCCTCCTGTCGGGTACTCATCGAACATTGACATTTCTTTCTATTTAAACCCGAGATATCAGATGACATGAACCATGGTCATGAGCATGTATGAGGTAGGTATATCCGGATTTCCGAGTTTCTCTTAATTAATTTCATGCACACTTCATTTTCCTTGTCCAGTTGAATGTTTACTGCTGTCAGTCTTGTCCAGTCATCGTCCATACACTCCCTTTGCCTTTGCATAAATTCCTACTGGACTTGGTCGTGAAGTACGCTAATCGAAGCTAATATACGTATCTTTGAGTTGTACATTTCAGCTGCAGTACCCAAAAAGCTTGCTATTGGTCATCTGATTGCAGTAACCAATCGCGAGGAAGTATTTCATTTCTTCTACTTTTGCTCTGATTGTTGTTGAATAACATTGCACCGTCCTCATTTTGCACGCATAGCACCGAATACGTGCTCCTACTTCTCAAGGATACATTTAATGGGTTCTTAACCGGACGCTTCTGAAGTGGACTTTGCTTGGAGAATTTGGTAAAAGCTGATATTTTTAAGTTTGATGAGTTCCAACGCTATTTGAGTTTAAGCTTGGGTATAAACTGGTGCGCCACACCATTTGACTAACCTCCTTTTACGATACGTGACCCTGAGAAGACAAACAAAGCTTGTTTGGTTTTGAATCATCAAGCACAACAGCATTTTTCAGGGCCGCATCGGTCAACTGGAAAGATCACTGTCTCGTGAACTAGTAACCAAGGACAGGGTGAGCAAACTGCTCATAGTATAAAAATTCATGCGCCATTCAGTTCAGAATGCTGAGGCCGTAGTCACTATGCGACATAAGCATACCTGTTTCCGGCTTGCTTCAACACGCTGACGACAACACGCTTCAGCTTTTCTCCGGGGCTCATTTTGTTCGGTTAATTGGCGTTTTTCGTATTCCAAAACTACCTAGATGCATCATCTTGTCCGGAAAACAGTACACCAATTAAAGGACGAATTTACGATGGAAAAGCAACCCATTCCAAATTGAGGTAGAGATGGTGAGTAGTACCAGAAAGAAAGCGAAACCACGAAAAACGGCCCAGAACCGGAGAAATGGGACCCCTTCCTTGTCCGTTGATTTGAGCATTGATGGGACTCTCATCGCTTTGCCCTCTTCAACCCTACGCTCTCTCAGCTATCTAATCACTCGCCACCTATTGTACTACGGCGAGTGATCAGACGATCGGTGGGCGGAGATCGCCGAACTCGCCAACTTTGAGCCATGCTAGATCTCAGAGTCAAATCTTTCGATGCCGATTGCGTGTCTGTCCGCACCCTCAAGAGATTCACCGCTCTCCCCACTAGGCGATTTCTCCCTTCTTCGACCTTCGTTCTTTCCGTGCAATCCTCCTTTAAAAGGGCTGGAATTGTTTAAGGAGTAATGTCCGTTTTGAAAATATCAAGCAAAAAGTCGCCGAGATCCGCGCACAACGGGCTGTCGTCAACGTGTTAAAATCCTCTCTGTATAAGGGCGTAGATTTGAACTAGTAATAGAGAAAACCCGTGGGTACAGGTGGGATATCAACACTATGATGACAAAAGTGAACAAGGGAAGCACAGTACGCAAAAACGAACTCTTGTCAATAGAACTATCTGGGCCATCCAATTCGTCATAGTTTTCTGCATATAATTCTTTAGTCTCGTTTCCTGCCCCCACGCGCGTTGGTCGTACTCCACAGAATTTTCAAGTAACCGCTAATGTCTAATCGGAAATTCACTCTTCCGATCGCTGAACTCATCGATATTGGTCCATTGAACTGTCGTACTCGAGAGACGAACGTTTCCTCCGAGAGGCACGATGGAGACGAATGGCGCACGTCGTGGCTACATTCCCTTCTGAAGGCAAGCGAAAGCAGGCTGCTTGGAGCCATAGTGACTACAGCCTCGCTCTGATTTTGCGCTTTCGAACGCTAGCGAATGTCGAGTTCTGCCTACATTTGTTGGCGGTGCGTGACAAAAGGTATGCCTTTGGTCTTCTGTTCAGCCAGTTTTGATGGCTTGAGAAATGCCACGTGCAAAGAGTGTCCGTGATTGGTCACTGCCGCAGTGAAAGTCTACCAATCAGGCTTCTCGCATTCCGGTGCTTGATCGGCTGAACGAATACGACAGTAGGTACTAAGAACTTTCTTTTGGGAAAATCTGTTGGCACGTTTTGGCACGCACTGCTCATCCTCCATATCAAACGATGAAGGTGGTGGGGCTCAGGTAGGCGATCGCATCGACCTCAGTAAAAGTTGAATTTTCAATGTCAAAGAACCAGATTAACGTGAAAAAAATCTAAAATTTTTAAAACAGCTCATTCAACGCGCCGACAAATTCTTTCCTATTTTTCTTTTTGACGCGATTCGACCTAACGCCTGGGCCATGAGTACCCCATCGTTTGAAATGACGGACAAAGGATTAAGGCGAACAGACAATTCGGCAATATAGTCTATTCCCGAACTCCCGAAAGTGATTTATTTATTGTATTTAGCTGCGCTCCGAATACAGTCAGATATCGAGCAAGCTGAATCAGGCGTTGCGGCAAATGGATTTGCTGCGATCGAGCCCATACTCGACTATGCGCTCATCTTCACATCCACGTACAAGTGTCTACGCTCATTTCTATCCCTACTACTAGTTTTATGACGCAATTTTGTTGTCCAACAACCCGATCGCGTACTTCTATTGCCACCAGGGACCATTTTACGCCCAAGCTCGATCCCATTCAGATATGCATTTGCTCACGCTGACAGCGAGCTTTAGATGAGCTCCTTTATTTTGTAGTTTTGTTTTTTTTTAATTCAGCTTAATTTTTGACACGCTATACTGTAAGAACAAAGGCTACCACGCATATTATGCAAGTCCCTATTTTACCGGAATTGAAATTTCGCGACAAGTGTGTCATCATCACGTAGAACAAATATCGATTTATTTTTTTAGTGTTATAAATGTGTAATATACATATTCAGCTTAGGTTGCTCCCTTTTACATGACACCAGCGCGCCTCTGTGTTTCACGCCACTCTATGTCCTCATCTTTTCCTTTCTTCTTCTTTTTTTTCATATACTCGACTATCGCTTTAAGTCTTCCTATTTGCTCTGTGTATGGAAAAAACTTTGAAATTCTCCACCCGAAAACGCGACTTCTTCGTTTTAGTGCACAGTATTTAGGGTGTATGCAGCACTTTGCACTCACTAACGTGTATGTTTGGGCTGTCTGCATCTTCAGAAATGTAATTAGCAATGATAAAGTTTTCGTACTCGCAGGTTTTCTGTGTTAATGAAAATGGACTTTCATCTGAATATTTTATACTTTATTTTGTATCTGAATTTGAAATGTGCTGTGAAATCGATAGAGTTGATTGTCACGATGAACCCACCTATCAAGAAAAGCTCTGTTTCAGAGATCTTATGCAAATCTAGGAGGCAAGAACAACAGCTGCTCGACACTGAATCGTGCATTTTCTGCGCGCCAATGGGAAAACGCCTTTTAAATGGTTCGTTTTGTTTTTGCTGAATTCCAGACAGATTAGGTGTTACCTATGGCCCACTCGTATAGGTAACCTGATCTCCAGTCTCGACAGGTGACGGATGTGATTTCTTGGCACGCGGCAGTAGTGAAGGAGGTTCCGCTTGGCGCTGCCACCGGGAGCATTAGCAACCTCGAAATCCCAAAATTTAGTATAACCATCGATGACGGGTTTTCCTTATGTAGTGCACCCTGGCTACCAGCTATCTCACTTTGATGCAAGTTTGACCAGTCAAGTATTGCTTATGAAAAATTCGTAGACGGTATTTATTACTTCTTTCCTTGAAGACATACTCCACGATGCGTTCAGATGGACGAGTCTCTCGGGTGGATTGGGTAGGGTTGCCCACAAGAGCAGCAGATGTTCCGTTGTCCCGGATTAAAACTATATTCCGTTGTCATCTGTCGAAACAACAGGGACAAGGCATTGCCAAGCAAGCTTCTACTGCTTCAATCGTTCGCAACGTTCGAGTGTCGGCACACTCGCAAAGGATGCATTCTCACACCTGTTTCTCTTCTGCACGGTCAGTGTCTCACTGCCTCTGCAGCGCCAGATCACAAAAATGGGAAAGTTTTTGAATCCTGCATTTTTACCGGATTCTTCTCCGCTATCTTTTACTGCGGTCCATTTCGTCTTCATTTCTACGTGCAGGAAACGCATCACTCTAATTATGGAATGCGCCTTTAGGTGCCTCCTGCTGCGTAATGTCATAGCTATGGCTCGTGTCAGAGTCCGCGATCCGTCGCAGGTTTCGCTGATTTTCGCGATTTGCGCGATTTCGCGATTTGCGCGAAACCTGCGACGGATCGCAAAAATTGCAAGTGCCCCATTTGAACATTTGAAACACTGAATATGAAACAAGTGGAATCATGAGCAGTCGTCATTCAGCCATCACTATCAAGCAGAAGTGGCGGCAGGATTGGAGAACACCTTGCAGTATTGATCGGGCACTTGTGATTTCCGTGACCCGTCGCGTGAATCGCGCAAATCGCGAAAATCAGCGAAACCTGCGACGGATCGCGGACTCTGACACCAGCCTATCTCTCGTTGTTTCTCGCTTTTTTAGCCGTTCTTTGCATTCCACAGCGCTTTTTTTTCCTGGCATCAAAAAGCTCTTGCATGGAGCGCTATAATATCCCGCTCATCTCGAAGTAGTGCAATGAGTGCTGCCAATTATCCTAAGGCTGTGCAGCCACCTGGATTGTGAGCGATAACCAGCTCTGTTCAAGACAGGTCGTCTTACTCATCAAGAATTTCTATTTCAGGCTACATTTCAGAACCGATTCAGTGACATACCGTATGGCAAGCTCACCCTCTTTGTCCATAGCTTTCAACGGCAATAGTCGCTTGATCTAGCTTTTGTGCCATACATTTGTTTATTAAGATTATGGTAGTACCATAGAAAATTTGTGTATCGCCAGTCATAATAATGAAGCATAATCGTCATAAAAACAATATTTTCTATGTAGAATTGTTACTGTTACTATAGAATTTTTTTCGTAATTCATAATAGCCTTCTTTAATGCGGTTTCAATTTCAAACAAGGAATGCGCAACCTGTAAGCGTTTTCTTAGAATTCAGTATTTTTCCTGAAAACTCGCAATATGTTCATCGATTTACCTTGCAGATTCTATTTTTAGTACAATAAATATTCTCTGAAGTTGTCAATGAAGCAGAAGCAGTCTCTGGGTACCAAAACAGCTCAGACATCTTTATGAGTGGCTTGCTGGACATGTTAGAGATGTGTTTATTACAGTGTACATTTACTAGAGATTAATTGATACAAACATCTGATGGCGATAGTAAAAACCCGTACAGCTGAGAGGCGTTTTGTCGAGAAATAGAAGCATCTTTTCTAACCTTAGTGAAGTTATCGGGTTTGATCAACTCCAATGAGTTTATGATCCTCCACGCCGTCACTTCACGGAATCTCGAACACTTCATATCATCTTCAAACAAGACGATACATAAAATACATCAGAGAAATTAATTGATCGCAAAATAATCAATGACGTCATTGAAACCGACTTTTCTGACAATTTTACGGCTGTTGTGGCATGGAAATGTGCGCGACGGGCTCATGATCGTTATCGTGGAGAAGCTTCAACAAAAATTCTGCGTTTAGATCGTAGTGCATTGGAGAGAAAGGACTGACTATAATTATGTGTTTCAACATTTTTAAGGTTGGCTTTATCGATAAAGGGTACACCGGCCAGCTGGAAGGTTCGGTTATGAAAGGGAATGGTGGCAAGAACCTCTATGCCCGTGAACAATCAAAAAAAGAAAAGAATGTATCCGTCGAGACCTACAGGGCGTATACAGGGCAAAAGGAACATCGCGCGATGATGGAGAGATGCGTAGAGCCTCGCTGTATACTAGTTGTCTGCCTCACTGTAACAGTTTCGCGTAGAATCAACAAATGTTTCAGGCCTTGTATGCCACTGCAGGATGAAAAAAAAAACAGAAGAAACGGTCGGAATATCAAGAAATAAGACCCTCTTTTCGCCGTACGTTAGGCTCATCGATGGTGACCTCATCAAAGATAACGCTCTCTCTGATTGAGCGGCTAGAATCAGACGGCGAGGGGTGGGCGGGCAGCGGCAATAACGGTCGACGGACTACTTGAACTCGGCCCTTTAAGCTGCCTCACTCGACGCTTTCGTCTGCGCTCTCTCGCCTTATCAGCGGCTCATGACCACTGTGATCTCACACATTCAAACTTTTGCCACACTGTAATTGGCTCACCCACCTCGGAGTCCCTCCCCCCTACAAGGCTTAGTCCTAGGCTCTCACCTCCTTCCTTGGGATTTGGAGCCGAGCCAGGCGCCGTTCTCTAATCGTCTGTGCTCTCCGCCATTCGTGGCAGGACCATAGAAGAAAGTTCAAGTAGTCCGTAAACCCGGCAATAACGGGTTCTAGGTTGATTTTTTACTGGTTTTCTCCTCATTCGTGCATTACTGACCATCTCTACCTTGATTTCAAAAGGGTTGTATTTTCCCCGTAAGCTGTGCATCTGATGAAA
>MU868404.1:97737-166499 GCA_036418205.1 Ostertagia ostertagi
TCTTATGAGGAAAAAATTTCCATAGCAGAGCGGATTGGCAATAGCCAGAAAGATTGCATTCCGGGCAGAAATACCAGGAGTGCTACTCCACGCCAAAAGATTGTTTGCAAATCACCGAACTCGGTCTCAATTTCGGTTTAAAGGAGCACCACGTCCAGTGGTATGGGGCCGTTAGTTTTCCTTTGATTTCGGAAAGTTCATCAGCAAATCGAGACACTTGAGGTAAACATAATGAAGGCTCGGCACGAGTCCTACAGTGGAAATAACCCGAGGTGTTTCCAGCAAAAAAGTGCTAAGGCCTACATGGCCAAGTTCCTTCAAGTGTGGTGCCGAGTTCAGTTGCCCGACTTTGCTGGCGCCGAGGAACGGCCATCATTTTCACCAGGTTCGCGCCCACCACACCTCTCAGTGTGGTCGTTGAGCGAAGGTAAGGCGTGTCAAGTTCCTCGTCACAGTTCGAGTCACTGGAAGGGACATTGAAGGAAGCCTGAGAAGAAATAGACGAGGATTTCCTGCGTGCAAAAAGCGCGAAGCCCGAGAAGCGACTTCGAGCTTGCATTAGTCGCGTTGGAAAGTATTTCGATATCTACTTGTTCCATATTGTTAGGGATGATGCAATTTAACTTATGTGTAAATTCAGTCAGCATCGTCCGTTTAAAAGCTTGAAATATATTGCTGTATGTAGGCGCCCATAATTTTGGGACACCCTGTACATGTGTGACATGCGCGGAAATCACTGCGTGCATCAATGTGTTTAAAGGCAAGATTCAAGCTTAAAATGATGAGGTAATTCTACTCAATGTGGAGGGGCGGGAGGGTGTCCGCCAGTGGAGAAAACAAGGAAGGAAAATCCTGAAAGACACAGCAAATACGAGCCTTTTGTTCTACGCTGCGGAACCAAGTTCAAAAGCCGGCAGGGAGATGAGAGATAATGTGACGCGTGAGAGCCGGCTAGAAGAAATCGAGAGATGAGAGCACTAGTCCAGGGCATTTTGCGACGGCGACAAAACATGCCGACGTGGGCGGACCGTGTCGCTTAACAGGCGGAAGCGTGAATGCAAAATGTCCCTGGCTCCTATCGCCTTTAGTGACAGCGATTTGGATCCTGGGACTTGCCGAAGCCGCCTGCAGCTGGCGTCCTCGATGCACTTCTAGCCACTTTAAAGGGTTTATTAGGCGGGTCTAAGCCCGGAACTTTGGTCCTTTAGAAGTCGAAGCATCACGAGTGCCGGCCTGGCGCAACTTTCACATCTATGTGCATTTGAGGTAACTGAAGGGGGCCGTGTCAGCACAAATTATATTTGATAGGGCGCGGGCGCCCCATAACCGGTTTCGGAGCAAAAGTCCATTCGCGATTTTTGCAAAAGAGGGACTCCGCAGGTGATGTGAATCCATGTTTGCTTCCAGTAAGTAGAACGTAGGGATTTATGGGTAAATCGAAACGCTGACCTTGGTTAAGCAGTCTTGGGGTGGGCTTTTGGCTCACCACACCCTCCCTATTTAACTTATATAAGAGTAACGTCTCTATTCGTGCCCGTTCACATGGCTGGTCCACTCTCAATTACTCTAAATTGTACCTTGTGGGAATGGAGATGCAGCATGTATGGTACCGCGAGTTCCGTTGGAAAACCACTAGGGACGTGTTGCTGGTAGCAAGAAGGGAGAACCTGCGACATTGGCAACGTATCGCCCAATCTTGCCTGCTTGTCTGTAATCCTACAGAGTATCTATTCACGTCGAGTTCACTCTTGAAACGGATCGGACAGAATATTCAGAATTGAAGGACAGCCATTTCGAGCAAGCAGGATTCGAAGAGGCGGTTCGAGGCGGATCGATCGACATATACACAGTCCTAGTCGGAAAATCGAATCAATGAATGAACGATTCTACTCCAGAGCTGAGGCAGGCGCAGAGGGAAACGAGCGGCTTGGGGGAGCGTAATACCAGTTATCGTAGGATGTAGTGAGAAAACAGAAAGACATTCGCTCCCGTGCTCCACCTCTCGATTTCCGCTGTCCTTCCGCCCTAACCTAATTGCCCAGAAGCAATTGGATCTCTGCGCGCGCAGGACGAGCATGCGGTCAGTGGGCG
This sequence comes from Ostertagia ostertagi, assembly GCA_036418205.1. Taxonomy (NCBI): domain Eukaryota; kingdom Metazoa; phylum Nematoda; class Chromadorea; order Rhabditida; family Trichostrongylidae; genus Ostertagia; species Ostertagia ostertagi. The sequence goes on from MU868404.1 coordinate 99,829, forward strand.
TTATCCAACCGCCTGGTCGAGAGGGACGATGCTAGGAGTAACCCTGTACCGCAAGTTGCAGAGGGGAATCCCGGAGTGCAGAACTCACCGTGAGCACACGATCGAAGATCAGGGACGCTGCCCGTTTTTCGCCAAGAATCGAAGATAGGTGGCCCGGACCACGGTGCATCGCGATTTTGCGGATGACCGTTGGACCAGAGCGTTCGACCGACTGGATCCTCGGGACGTACAACGAAGACCTTGGATCGAAGCCGCCGGCCCGATGGGTCAGATTCTGGGTCTTCCGAAAGCTCTGGAACGAAAGTGAATGCAGGAACAAAGCGTGTCGCCTGCGACGAGAGAGGTCCACGTGGAGGGTCAACTCTTGCACGCGACAGGACGAAGTGGAGACTTGGCTGGGCGCCGCGCTCGAGCAATTCGATGATCAAGCGGGAGCGACAGGCTGATGAGCAGGTGATACTATTGTGCTGGAAGGAGGTCTGCACTGGACAGGATTCCCCACACAAGTAATGACGCATCCCAAAGTTACACTAGCTAACTAGCAGTTCATATAAATTGTACCGGGAGAGGTAGTAGATAAATGATAAGTTTGTGATTAGTGATAATGTGACAGAATTTAACTTCACAGACTAACCGTTTTACTGGGGCAGCTGCTAGTTGACATTGTGTGTAGGACCGGGTGCGGCAGGGTGTGTTTGTTTTTATGGGAGGGGTAGAGGGCGTAGCGGCGGCTGCAGCCGTCGATACATGGGCACATAGATTGCAGATCGGCGTCCGGTTTCATTAGGCACGATTAGAGTTAGTTGAAAAAAAATCTAGAGGACTAAGAACTAATAAGCTAATAGAATAAGAAAATTGTGCCAAGACCCAAACTCCAGCAACGTGTGTGCGCTCGCGAAATCTATGATGACAATCTGTACATCATTGATCAAAAATGGCTGAGCGTGATAAAAGGAGAGCCTAGCGTTCACCTTTTATTGAAGAATAAATAAAATAGAATATGACAGTCAAGAGGAGAAGTAAAACCAGAACTAAAAATTCAACTACTTGGCAACTATGATATCTTCAGCAGGGAATCGGTAAGGCACATTAATACTGTTCAATGTGAGAAAATATTCACGGTTGAGGGAGAAAGAGGGGCGACGTGGTTCCTCAATTTGCCAAGTTCACACCATCATCTTCTAGAACACTTACTTAAGATGCCAAAGAAGAGACAGCTTGTTTTTTTTTCGGATGGAAAAAGGTGCTGAATAATGCAATAACAACACAAATTTTGGAACTCAGATTATGGCTGTCAGCAAATACAGAACGAAACCAGTATTTCGGATGGGGCTTCTGCGATATAACTTTCAGGAGAGAGATAGAAAAGTTTAAACCGAAAAAATATGAGTGAAAATCCTTCTAGAAAAATGTCCACACGAACAAGCAAGCAAACGAAACTGAAATGAAATACACATATCACAAGGGTACTGCATGTTGAGAACAATCTTCTATTTGGTAAGCAATGAACGAGACGTCCTAAATACCGGCACCAAATCACAGCGTTATATAATAGATATTTATTTTTGTCGTCCTGTGCTCACACGGTCCATCTTTGGTCGGGCTGTATACAAAAAGTTTCAAGGGAGGCGTACTGTTCCACTAACGTATTCCTGGAGACTTCATCCGATCAATATTTGAATCAAAGGCAACTATTTCTTTACTGGAGTTGCTCCACTGAAGAAAGACATGCAGTAGTGGTCAAAGAGTTCGCCGAGATGGCCTCATTATTTTTCCTTTCCGACCCATTCGCTCGCAATTTTTATATTCTGTCAATTTTTTCGAAACCTCAAGTTATTACCGAGGAAATTTTTTGAAAAAAATTTCAGGTCATCTTTGAGCAAAACAGTTACGCACGTAAAAGCGTTTAGGGGAGTACTTTTGAACGCTACTTCTGATCCCGAACAGACTTTATTTAATTTTTTATGGTCCCCTTTCAAAATATTGGGCCAGAAGGTCACAGTAAAAAGGTTTAACAGTCAAAATGAAGATGGAATGTAGAACCCAGCGAATTATTTAGCCCTATTTTCTCTACATGTGACAAAAAGGAACTGTAAAAAATACAAAAAGTAATTAGTTGTATTGTTTCCTCAATACTGTCTTCAAAATAGCCAGCTGATTTGAAGGGACTGGAATAAACCCTTGTTTCATTTTAAACTTAAGTTTAGCCAAAGTTATCCCAGTAATCGAAATATCCTGAAGGATGACAATACTTATAGGACCAGATGAAATCTCTGGGATAGTTTAAGAGCCCCTGGAGTGAACTGTACTCATCTCCAGTGTCTCGCCGGACTGTATTCGTGATGATTACATGGGAGGAACGCCTCGCACAGACTAGTCTTCATTATTTTCGACTCTGAACGCATCTAGTGCTTCGATTTTAATCGCGTCCAGACCGTCCATTTTCAGGTCAAGACCTAATGTGCCGCCGAATGCTGGAAACAGTCCACTGAACGCTTCCGGTAGACTTCTTCGATCCTCCATGACACTCGTTTGTAGATGTGTTTTCTTATGCCGTAATAAATTATCTTTCCGATTGAACCTAAATGCAACTGGAATTATAGGAAGTTAATCGTTTCACATTATTCAAAGCGAAAATTGATATCGATATATAACTGATATGTTATCGCTCTATTAGCAAGAACTCATTTAATAGAAAAGAATCAGTTCAAAACGAGTGGCACAAATTAAACAGCAGTAGCAAACCACAGAAAAATAACGTACCGCTTGCTGCAGTACGGACAAGTATGGGGTCGAAGTCCCGTGTGGATAAATTGATGTTTCTTTAAGAGGAATTTGTTCGCAAATCTCTTATTACAATTCGCATGTTCGCAGATGAACGGCTTATCTGAAACCACATCAGAAAATAATTTACGTAAAGAAGAGCATTAAAAATTACAATAGAACGAGAATAATCCTCGTATTACTGAAGAGAGTAAATAATACTAGTGTCAGCGGCCCTTCCCTTCAGTTCGAGGTTGTAACTCCCTTCATCCCTTCTCTTTTGGTCTCCTATGTGTGAGAGAGAGATTGATGACAGAGAGCGGAGCGGATGACCTCCCATGCCCTCATCCACTCTCGTGATAACATCTCACCAAGAGAGGTCCACCGCCGATAGATTGAAATCGCACCCCTGTACACCCACATTTCAGCACACCAACCTCGCTGGCGATTTCGCGCTAACGGTCGCATGGATACACATAGCGATAGAATGATGCACTCAGATAAATTTCATGAACTCCTGGGTCCTTTCTAAAATCATGCAGTACACTTAAAAGAAGCATAAAGTGCGTTCAATAATTATGACCCGGTACCGAGTGGATTTCCAAGTCGAAAAAAATGAGTCGAGGACATCGAATCTACTCACCAGAGTCGTTATCGTAGCTCATCTCCGTCAACGGAAAGTCATACTTCGTGTCTTCTGATGGCGAAGGTGAACTGTCGCCATCGTCAGCCAATTCATCAGTACGATCTTCGAAATTCTCGCATTCCACTTGACCGTTCATCCTTCTGAAAAGCTCAACAGAATCAACGTATCTCAAAGTAGAAGACAAAAAAGCGACTACGAAGGCACAGTTCGTTTGGTATTGCGTAACTGCGGTAAAAGAGCATTTTTCGACGGTAAACTTATGCGTTATCACTCAAAACGACGAAACTGTCCGTCTCGTCACAGTTAACTAATTGAACCATAAACTCTCCCAAGACCCTTCAATACAATGTGGAATTTTCAACGATAAAAGGTTCAAAGGGCTTTCTTGAAACTTTCGCTCCTCTGCTTGTGTGAATGCAGGTTTCCAGCTATAGCAGAAAGTTGTAAGAGAGAATTTTTTCTCAGTTACGTTTATATGACAATTTATGTTGACTTTGGTTTTATGACCATGGTGTAAAATGGTAAAGACTTGCACTGGTAAAAAATTGTACTACTTTAACAGATGTTACTATTTGCTAATCAATCTTATTATCGATAGTATTCCGACTGCTATCTAAGTTTTGTAAATCATTCAAGCGCGGCCAATGGAAGCCAGCGCAAATAAATAAATAAGGAATGGATAACTACACCTGCACCCGGCAGCACCTTTAGTTTTTACTTTTTCTGAAAAAAAATACATCATAATCTAAAAAGATAAAGCAATCTAGGAAAATGTAATATCTTTTAAGACCACCTAGTGAAGAAGCGGCGACTAAGCAAATGTTTTCGTTTAAAGAAACTGGCATTCTGAAAATTATGGGTTTCACCGCGGTTCTCCTGCAAAAAAACTCTTCATGAACCTCTCGGCAGCCCCACTGCATGCAGTTTACATTCATTTTTATGGAAATTTATAGTGAAAATTCTTTGATCGCGTGTCCCTTCGCACGGTCCAGCACAAATCGTTGAACGACTCAAGCACTTTGAGTGCTCGACTCGATACTTGTTCACTCTGCTATGCGATCTAGCTGTCCAACCACCCATCTGTCGGACCCTATGTGGTTTGTAGACAGACAGCCGCAGTAGTAGCAGCAGTAGACACGAGTCTGCGCGTTCCGTTGCGTCGGCGCCGACGTCGTCGTCGTCGCCACCGCAGCCGTCAGCCACCAATGAGCGGCGACCGAGCGGGTTTCACTCACTTCATCCATCTCCGTTCTCGCTTTCCTCTTGCGCCACACTAAAACTCCTCCACAACTGACGACGTCAAATCTCTCCGCGTCACGCCAACTCTCTCCCTATCTCTCTCACAGCCCATCCTCTATCTCGTTCTTCTCCTTTTTGACCGAGGTTCCGAGAGTCATTAGACAAATCGTTATCAATCAGGTTCGTGTGCATGTCAACAAATTCCTCATACCATTGCGGTGCGTATGCGCTCGTTTTCCCCGCAAAACAAGGAGACCGTCGCCAACAGACGTCGCAGTAATCAGAAGAAAAATGGACACCAGCTCATGGCCGTGTCGCGTAACTCCCTCTTTGCCAAACTCAACAATTCCGCCCGTATGCCGTCGAAATGGACTCGCGCGATCACCTGATATACCTGATACAGCGTCGCGCTCAGATCATAAATGCGACATGGAAAAAATGAGTAGACCTTCAAACAGTACGTTTTCTTGAACGATCCGCTAGTACTACGAAGTTCTCAACATGAAACTGCTCAAGTCCCTATTTTAATTGGCCATACACCATGTTCCAGAGTCCCAGGAAACAGGAAAACTATCGTAATAATGGCCTAAAAACCGCCTAAATTGACCTTAAAAGCCTCACAATGGATTTACATTGAGGCATAGTATAGCTGTTGATTTCTTCCAACTGAAACCAGCAGGAAAAAGCAACAGTGACCTTAAAAGCAATAGCCTAGCGTACCAAAGAGCACGGCACGGAACTCGCTGGAAGAGGAAGCCAAAGAATTACCGCATTTTCACACAACACGGCGTGAAAGACCTCGCAACTGATTCACACAGGCATTGCATAGGTACGAATGTGAATACAATGACTACTGTCGGTGAGTCGGTCTGTCCATATGGGAACAGTTCACGAGACCCTTTCGTCGTATTTGGACCTTTAAACCTTTCCAGCCCCTTCCTGATCATGACAGAAAAAGAAAGCCCCGCTTATACAATAGCTTGCTACTTTCGCCATCCTCGCCTCCGACGTTCCGCCCTCATTGCATAAATCAATACGTTGAAGTTCAATAAAGAGACACGACAGAGTGCGTGAAGAAAAAAGGAGATAATGCGTTGTTGTAAATCATTTGACATCCCTCCGTTTCAGTTTCCGTTCTCAATGTAGGTATCCTCGACTGCCCTTCTGGACGAATAGAACTGTACTCATAGAGCAGGTCATGAATTGATCGTCACACACACCACACACACACACACACTCATGTGCATGTGTACTTGGCGAGGAAGACGTCTGGCAATGTGTGATGAATTGCATGAGGTGCGAAGGAACCGGAATCGCATCCCCCAACAAGGTTGATTTATCATCTCGATAATCAGAGTGAACGACACGACACTGCCTCTATGAAAGGAGAGGTCTCTGATGTGTTGGTGCTTGGTGGTTTGATGGTGGTGGCGGTTATAGTGATGGTGCTATTATATGGTTATCATGACCTCTCTTTATAATACCTTCTAGCTGCTCGACCCACAAGTCACGCTTCAGATACTGAAACCTATCTTGGCCTGCGTCATCTTTAGTTGCCTCTATCACCTTTCCACACGCGATCAACACATGAAAAAAGGCTACAACATAATTTTCCATAATTCCTTGGATTCCAACAAAACTCTCGCTTCACGGTTGAACGGGCTTGAACTATCAAATTTTGTGTCAGCTTCCGCAACCCGATTAATGTCAGACTGTCACCTACCAAGCAACCACACCACGACCGCTGGCGTGCCACACGCGCTTACTGCATCGGAGGGCTTCGCGCATATTACCATAAATGGTGCCTGAGAAACGGACACGTTGAGGACGTGACAACCCCCCTGTCTACATTGTTGTGTGCCCCCTCCCGTTTCTCTCCGCTCGTCCATCTATCGTGCACGACGATGGGAGAGATGTCGCACTACTTTACAACCACAAGCCAATGAACTCGCGAGGTGAGAGGCGAGAGAGGCGACACCGTATCACTTGACAAACACGCAGCACTGCGCTCGCGCTCGCGCTCTGGTGCTGGAATACGGTAACCGCGACGACCGCATACACACACTCCCAGTCACTAACCCACTACTAGCAAATCACCGGAAGTGCCTATACGTATGTTTACACACAAATGTTCACTTACATAACGCTTACATAAGCGATGCTCCTCATCTAACGAAGCGCTACTGCCGACGGTGCACTCTCATGCGAATTCCGCCGCCGTCCGTTCGCTCCGTCTGTACGTGAGGCTTTATGCTATTCAATATACATGACTCAGCATCCCCTTCGAGTGAAAAAGGCGAAGCAAAGGCGCGCACACTCCTCAACAAATGCCAACTGAATTCCAACACACTTCAGCTCGCTATGCTATCAAGCGCAAGAATCGAATCCAAGCCCTAGAATCCAAACAATGAAGGGATAGGCAATCTAGGATTCCGCACTCGCCGGGTTGGGCAACTGTTGAAAAAAAAACAGTTCAAGATGTCAAGCGGCAAACGAATGTTCAAAACATAACCCAAGGAAAAAAGCGATAAGATCAATGGGTAGCGAAAAAAGTCGGAAACGACAAATGTGATAAGAAAAGCTTGAGATGTTCCGATTTGAAAAGAACCCACATCTGATTGATGACACTGTTGAAAATCGACGTTTGAGGTGTTTGCATCATTCGTATCATATTCAGATACGCTTGCGGATCAAGCGTTGGTGGTTGATACGGTGTAACCGTTGGTGGTGGTGGCGGCTCTTCGAGTTCGGCTTTTCGTTTTTCACTCAACTTTCGTACGGTGGCATCCAGACTTCGGCCAGCTTTTCGTTTCGCATTCTATAAAAGAGAAAAAGTTGAAACTGAATGATCATTGCGGCATCCTTCAGCGTTCACGTGTTCTCACATTGTTTTTCCCCCAAATATCCATCTTTGCTCGTACATTTCATTGAGCGATTCCAACGTATAAGTGAGCGCACGATTTCAAAAATCTCCACATCACGACAACGAGAGGAATTTGCGAAGGCGAACACGTTGAAAAATGCAAAATGGAACATGCTGCGTCAGCTTCGCTTTTTATCGTAGCCGGTGTTCCTAAACGGAATATGCCGGCTACAGTGTGAATTGGCATCAAACCAAAATCAACACTCGTTCTCTATATATAATCAATACAGCGTGAGAGTTTCGGGGATGCTTCTCGCCTCGAAGGCAGGCAATACAAAATCGGCAAGCAGCAAGCGAGACAGGCAGCGGATCGCCGTTTCACCGTCATCGCCGTCGTGGCAAATGCAAAAGTCGTCGCCTGACGCTGCTCCGATGATCGTTATCGACTTGACACTCATGCTCACTTTGACGCAATCACCTTAGCCTACTTAGTAATAATTGTAGGTGACACTGCGCCATTTAGAGGAATTTTCATATGCGTTTGGCGACATTTACACATTTACTCGCCAATATCACATCTTCTATGGCGTGCGATCGCTAGAGGAAATAATTATTCAGAGTTTAAGATCGATATCAAAACAGGGCGGTAATCAATTAATGAACTGATACGCTAAGCGCGGCAAGGACACTCGATTAGCGGTCAGAAAACGACGAACCGCCGAGGCAAGCCGATCAGAAAAACAGATCGCAGCCACTTCGAGGATATCGCCAATCAACTGATACATTCCACATTCTCAACACTCCATACTGAGGCTTGAAATGCCAAACTTTTCCACAACACAAAACCTCACTAACGCACACACACGAATAAGTACTCGTGACATTTTTTTTACAAATAAATAAAATTAAATGTGTTCTCAACAGAAATGATTTGACTACCTCTACTGTCGTTGATTGATGACTGTGCGCTGGACTGGCGACCGTTGCCTGTCGTTGGGCTAAAGCCATTTGCAGAGATTGTTGAGAGACGTTGTTGTTCACCGGAGATGAAGACAGCAACGGTTTCGGACTTTCACATGGAGCTGTCGCCTGAATTCAGAAGAACCTTGAATTTCTCTGTTATTCATTCATTCACTCGTCAACTACTGATCGCTGCAGCAATCAATAGACTTTGTAATCAGAGGTTGGAAAAAAGCAGACGAGTTCGACTCATGACCGTTCCCAGCATGCATGTGCACCAGCACAGGAGCGCTCATCGACGAATTCAAGTCCCAACAAAAGAATGGATGCCACAAATTTTAAGAACAGAGACCAGGTATCTCCAAGTGATAACGTCAATATCAAAAGCAGATCAAAGACGTGAACAAACCGGAATATGAACAACAGGGAACTCTGGCGATGAAGCCGACGTGTTCAGTTTGCATCGCACCGTTGGTGTAGGTGTCTCCCTGAAACGCACACTGAATCACACATTTCAATTGACGTCGTGATGATAAGATAATTAGCGCAGAATTACAGCAATGTTTACCTTGGTTGAGGTGTATCCTCGATACGACCGTCAAGCGCATCTGAGATGAATGTTCGAAGTGTTTTCAATTCGCGCATGATTTCGTTTTTATCCTCGTCCTTAGAGAGCAATGCCAACGGTAAAATGGTGAGATCAGTGGCGGCGAATTGCATTTGCTCTTCTCTGGTCACTAACAGATCGTAGAGGTCGAACACGTCTTCTGGCACTGATGACGTCGTCTCATCAGCCACTTTTGAGCACAAAATGTTCTTGGCCTCAGCGATCGCCGTCTTCGGGAAATACTCAGCGACTAGGTTACGCACCTGTGGATTGCCGCGAAAATTATGGATAAAGCAGAGCAGTGAATTGACGACAACCGGCTGATGGTGGTTCATTTCGAGGCGAAGGGGAGAGAGAGGCTCGTCGTTGTAAAGTTTGGTCTCAGCGATGGTGCATGGGCGCGCCGTGAACTCGCTTTCGCTCTGCTCCTTATCGTCGCCGATGCCTGAACGAGAATATGCGAGTTATCAGTGACGGGTTATCAGAGGGATGTAAGAGGCAGGACCGAGGGATGGCAAGCGACAGCTAACACACTCGTCGATTCGAACGGAACGATACGAACAGTAGGAGCAAGAGTAAGAATAGGAGGGACAAACGAGTGATTGCTGGAGCGATTATCTCAACACCGCAACGGTGCGCAGAGACGACGTTCGACTACGGATTCCGCCGAATGCCACACCACGCCCCTCCCCGCCTCGGGGCGTACCATACGAAACTCATTTACATATCAGCAAGATTCACAGCGCGACTCGCCATCAACCAGCAAGCCTATCGGTGTCGCAATGCGAAAAGCTGCGGCATACAGAAGACCTCTGTAAGAGCACCACTGGTACACAACCATCCAGGGGGATTCCACTGGTCCATCAATATGACATGAGCTAGCTATGCTTGGCAATGAGGAAGCAGGTCAAACAAACGAGTCAAGGGGAGAATTACAAATGAAATCCATGCATCAGGAACATGCCATCACCATATTGTGCACTTAGCCAGATGAGATATGAAGTACGCTTTTCGAGAATCGCTTGAACATTGAGACAAATGACGAATGAAACGAAGAGACGACGTGAGTTTCAGCGTGGACTCAGAAAAAACGATAGAGTGGTAGACGCGATTGGGTTAAATCGCGGGCGCAATTGTTAAGAGAGAGAATGAGAGATAAAGAGGTGATAGCGAAGATTTGATCATGGTCAATCATGACCGAGACATCGCTGAAAACGTATGTTATATTTGAAATGAAATATTCTAAGGTAATACACAATAAATAAAACAACAATAAATAGGAAATAGTACTAAACAAGTGATTACATATTATTAAATCAAAGAATGTTTGAAAGTCCTTCTGGAAGCAGTATCGTAAAACGAATGTGACAGCCAGTGTTAGTTATAGACTGTCACGTTATGAAGATTTGAGGGACGACACCGATGAGTCGTTACTCCGTGTTTACACAACGAGTCACTCTCGCATGGACCCAAAGCAGTGAGTTCCACTTAAGCCTTAGTTACTACAACGTCCCTAAGCGGTTAGGGTTCCTTTAAGCGCATGAACACATGACTAAGGATTCCAACAAGAAGAATTGCTTCTCAATGTCTTGAACCAAAGCTGTTCGAGGATAGCACGTTTTGGATAAGAACTTGGAAATGTTTCAAAAAAAAGCTCGACCACTTCTCCTTTGGATGGGTCTTGCGGCGTCTGCTACATTTTGAGTAATCGGAATTAGCTACGAAAAAAGATGACATCAAGAGACGTCCACACTTAATCTGAACAACCCCACCCCAAACCCGGTGCGCCTGATCCGTTGAAGATGAACAGCACCGCCTTATAACCTGTGCCACAGGTTTGCAATGACGTTTTCAATGAGCGCAGTTGTCGCAGGTAAGGTAGCGACGGTACGCAGGCGCTGTGGTGCGGATAGGGGGAAGAGACGGGACGAAGCGACCAAGTAGCATCGGCAAAGCGACCTCTCCTCTGTTCCCAATATACAACAAGATCGTTCGCGATTAAGTAAGTCAAATAGGTTGACGCGCCGCGAATTCTAAACATCAACGAGTATTAACGAGTTCTCGCAAACAGATCACTTCAATCATTGGCGACTATCCGTGTGATAGCATGTCAATGCAGTAATCAAGGAATTGAATTTATGCTTATATTGGTGTTAAGCAACCACCATCGTAACCGTTCCTCCTTACTGCGATACGCGTAAACAATTGCGCATCACTATCATCAGTGGCGCATATTGCGACAACCATAAAGCGCAACGCTAATGCGCTGCGTGTCGAGAACCTATCGGTTCATGTCGTAACTGCAACAAATTACCACCAAAAAACTCCTGGTTAACGATATCGTGGCTTACAAAAAGTGAATTAATTGCAAATACAGATCACATTAGCCAGCTGAACAAAATATTCACAAAATTCTTTGAATTGGGAAAGCAGGATCACACTGACGGCACTTTATCGAGTGAGGACGAGGCACGAACAATGGTGAACGTTGTCCAACACGAACACTCCATATATAACGCTGAATTCTCGAATCAGCAATGGAGTATTTGGTAGCGTCAAATAATCGAGTGATTGACACGAGTGCATGCGATGGGCGGAGTGCAAATGGGCGTGTGCATGAAAATGCTCTGCGCCTAGCTGGCTGTTCGTGGGGAGGGGCGAGAGGGAGAACGAGCCAGGGGTGACTATTTGATGACCGCCTGATGCTGTAGTCGTGAGTGCCAAGACAATGATGGCAAGGTAAAACGGGCCACCATAGAGGTCTGAAAGTGGGGGGAGAAGAGATAGGCCTAGAATGATGGGTGACTGTTTTCGCTCTCGGGACGAATGAAACACTGACGATTGGGGGTGAGTGTGTTCTTACGCGGGCGACGAGGCGAGATGCGACCCTGCGCGGGGAGCGAGGTGCGCACCAGGAAGATTGCGACTGAGTTACGGTATCACGCTTCCTCAGCGCCTCGCATGAACACACACCCATGTTGAATCATGCCAAAACAAACAGCCATGATGACCAACTGGGCGCGGAGGGCAGCAACGTCATACTTGAGTGATGAGGCTTATATCCTAAAAGAAGCGCCGAGATCGAGCCAACAAGTGCGACTCATTTCTACTAGAAACAGTTCAGTAATGCACAGGGAACTTCTCAAAAATAGGAAAATGGCGCTCTATAACAGACAAAATCTATGCCAATGACGCAAAAACATGGCTCTTCACTACCAGAGGTGATAAAAGGTTCGGAGTATTACGGAAGAAAATAGAGAATAACTGCGCTGTGCGCGAGAGGTGGCTCCATGGGAGTACAGAAGTTGGTAGTCCACTCAAACCTCAAATGAATCAATACGGCTGAATATACTGAACAACGCATGATTACTTGTTGAGAAAGCAGCCCGTGAAAGCATGTAACTCTGATAAACGGGCTGTAAACACAAGTACATGGGGGAGGGAGCGAGGGACGGCATCGCATGGAATAGAAACAGTCAGGCAGCTACCAATTGCACTGATTGTGAACCCTGAGAATTGAGAATTCAGCTCTAAAGACACTTCAGCAAAGTGATCCATTTGTACAAAAATTAAGGACAAAGTCCCGATATTGATCGGTCCCTTTTTGGGATGCGCCACGCATTTTACTTCCATTCAGAATGTAGTGGCATTTTGAACGGGATTTGGCCCACACAATGACTTGCAGGGGCCAGCCGATGTGCAAGTCAGCGCATTTAGTCCTAACACACAAATCTGGTACTGATTCAGCGACCCTGGAAGAACAAACGCTTGTTAACCTGGATGGCGTACGCTTCAAGATATGATCCCCGGACCGTGAGCATGATAAGCAGCGCATCTTACCATTACACCACTTTCGCCCAACCACATGTATGTGCACAAAAACCAATTCTCAAAGATTTCGAAAATGTGTGGATCACAGCGGTGGAGGAAAACAGTCCTTACCATTTCCAAAGATGACTCTTGCAGAATGTTTTGGAATTTTCTGAGAATCACATGTAAGAGAAAAAGCTTGTTGACCCAGTAATCGTGAGGTTTAAGGAGAACATAACGCGCTCAGCGCTTTAAATGTCTTCGCATTGAAAAGGTGAGATTTAGCTGTCGATAAGAGTTACATGAAGTTCTGGAGTCTTCTCGATATTCTATTACTCATAGGAAACTTCTATAACGAAAAGAAAGGAAATTCATTGCAACACTATTCGCTAAGGATGACTGCAGAAGGTATGTGATCCACATTGGGATTTCAGTGAAAGCTCACCTCTTACGGGTACTGGCTCGCTCGCTGGAAGGCCCTCCTAGGTTCCACTAACATAGCAGCGTTGAAAATCAAAATGATGCAGAATAGCACGACCTCAGTACAAAGCCAAATTATAAATCATCCACCACCTTCTTAATTGGTCTCAATGGAGGCCAGGAAAAGGATGGCGGGGGTGGGGGGTTGCGGCTATTGGGCAACAAACGAGTTCCGATCAAGCGCACCCTGAAGCGCCTCATGATAGCTGCGGATAGGGTCAACCGTTCGCCGTGACGGCAGGCGGGGGGGAGGGGTCGTACGAATTCCAGTGAGAGATTGTAAATGGAGAAAATTCGCATATTTGGTAGGATATAGAAGGAACTAAATTTTTGTTAGTGGAAGAAGCCACAAATTGGAGGAATTTTAAAAAAGTTTGTCGTTCGAAGCTTGAACGCTAGACTCTATGTATCCAACATCCAGGTGTGTCTGTAATGCAGACTTAACACCACTTAGGCGCATCATATAATAATTCTTAGAATCAAAAATGACAGACAGCATTGATTGTTTCGAGACCATCGCCGTTTGGATTACTGCTGTACTGTTGAATCTGTAGCTCACCTAGCGAAACCTCGAACAAGTCATGTGATTTTTGATGCCATCAACTACTCGATGCCATATGTGACGGTAAGTCTACATTCCAAATGAAGAAGGCTGCCGGACACAAATAGATGTATCTACGGCTTCCTCTCGACGAGTTTCTGAATTCTGGTGCGTAGCTTCGACATGTGTCGAAATGGAGCAGATTCAAGGACATTATCAACAAGATCGGCTCTTGGAGAGTCTCGTTAGAGGTGCATTTCAGGGGGAAGGGTAACAATTTCGGGACGGGTCTCAACGTGACGGCTGACCCTGGGCTCCGCCATCCTAGAGGCTAGCCAATATGTGAGCCAGGACTATACATTCTAACCAGACGGACTCACATCACGAATTCACTTCTAGTCTGCAAATCTGACCAAATACACCACAATGAATCACCCATGTATTGGAAGCTCCCACCTTGTGTATTTGGGTACTCGACGTCGAACTCGAACATCCTTGGTCGCTCCTGACCTTGGAGCTGGGGTGAGGGGGGATATATTCGGAACAGGTCCGAAAGTAAGCAACACTGGATAAGCGAGAGGGAGAGAGAAACGTTGGGTATAACACAGATGGCTCACATCCTCCCTCAGAACCTTTTCCTTAAGGTATAGCTCCAAGAACTGTAAGTTGCTCGCTCACGCGAATGGTCCCCCCCCAACCAGTAACATGAGCACCCATCATTGTAGAAGAATGGAAAAGCACAGCAAGCACAGAGGAAGTTATTTAGGTCGATTACGTAGGCACCTACATGCATACGTTAATTTGTTTCACAAATAATTGATAGAAGCAAAAAAACAGACATAAAAGTAGTCTCATGTTTGGAACATCTTTACTGAGATTGAACATTGCTGTGATGTAATATTTTGTGTTGTGTTGTATTATAACCGATAATAAATAATAATAATAATAACATTACCATGCGTCTTCATTGCCACATATGTAGATAACCCAGCAGTACAATGTGGTTTTTAAACACTTAGCGTAGTAAGAGGTGATAGCCGATTTGGTATTCGATAGTCAGAATACGAAACGCAGCCTAGTACACCTGAGTTGGGATCAGTGTCGGTCCTCTCACTGAGACTTTTTGCAAAACTTCCACGACCCCACTCCTTCACGACAGATTAACGACCCCCTCTTCACAACCTATGGGTATATAGCTACCACGAAACCGCAAAAAGTTACCTCTATTTCCTTTCACTTTTCCCTCATTTCCACTCTACTTTACCTGCTTTTTCCCTATATTTTCCTTACATTTCCACTACAACCTTTTCTGAGGGGGTATATCCGCACGCTAAAACAGCAAATTTTCTCCCGCGGGCTCTGACCTCATCACATGTAACTTCGTGCTACCGAAACAAGTACGCCCCCCACACAAACTTCAACAAACTACGACCCTCCCCCCGTTGGTACTTGTACCAACGTAGGGATGACCCTGGTTGAGATAGCCCATCAGAATTCCAGAACTCCGACGCATTGTACGCACGTGGCGCAATTACTAGATCACTGCGCTACATGTGAGCACAACCGGCCATGGTATCATGGTGGCTCTCTCGCTCTGCCTTCTATCAAGTGTAGACCCCCCCCCCATTTTGACCATTTTCTGCTTGAGTTATTCCAGTTCCAACTGATTCTCAACTGATTTTTTTTCTTTAGGTCTCCGCTAATCTGCAATATTTAACAAAATGCAATAAATTATTATAATTGGAGTGAAGTTAAATGAAAAAAGGTTCGCGTGCGATTTACCGCACACATTAGCAGTTATAAAGCCAACTTAGGTGTATCTACATCTTGAAGTAGTATTAGGAAGAAGCAGAAGGAATCAAAGAAGCCATAGACCCTCTCAGCAGGGTTGCAGGTTCGGATCCTACCGGGTGCAGCCAACTTTTATCTGTTGGAAACTACTGACATCCACGATATAACAGTAATACAAAAAATTCCCATGGCAAAATCCACATAAAACACTTTATTTTATCCTATAGAACGAAAGTAAAAAAGGGTTAGATGTTCTCTTTGTGATTTGATCACTGGAATCCTTACTGAGTTAGAACAGGGCTGACGAAGCCTACCAATCAACCCACTGCTTTCACTAAACCTCCATCAGTCACGACATCCGGCAACAAAGCAAAAATTTGGTCACATATCAACATTACAACCTTAAACTTTAAAATTTACTTTCGTCGAAACTTTGCTCTTAGTGATAATTCCGTAAACTGACTACGAATAAATGTTCAATTGTGGCGCCACTTCGTTACGACGGCTGTTTCCACCAAATTTGGTGTAAACTTGTATATAAAGGTTGTTTGGTGTCTTGATTAGAAATATGATAATCATTTTTGGCTTGGCGCCCCATGACACCTACTTTCTGCACGTCTGCTTCATTTCACTGACTAGGTCGCGATCAGGACTAGGCCTTTGAGCAACTTCATCTTTTGCCACAATGCGTATTTTACCTATCCCGGGTCTCTCTCCCCAATAAGCTTAGCCTCAGACACCATAAGTGAGAGAGCTCAGGAAAGCAGAAAACATGCATGAGACAGCGCTAACTTCAAAAAATAAATTTCACATTCGTGATCAGCTCACTAAGTTATCCCTTTATATAAGTTTACAGCGAATTTGCTTGGAAAAGCATTTGCTGGACAAAGTGGCGTCACATTGCGCCAGACGTACAAAAAAAACAATCACACCTGTAATCAGGGCATCGAGCTGCTCCTATGGTCAAAACTCCGAAAAAAAATTTGGGATTTTAGGGCAGGGACAGTTGATTTTCCGAAACCGAAATTACCGAAATTTGTTTATTACATTGAAGAACTAGCACACACAATCCGACGCGAGTCAATCCGACAGGTCGCTGGTTCGAATCCTCGCAGTGCAAACGAGAATTCTACCCTTCTATGAAGATTTGTTATCATTGAGATTTCAACTTTTAGGATTGAAGACTGTGAGCTTCCCCAGACGACTCCAGTGCATAATGAAGCAACAGGTAATGCTCAAAGATGACAAGGATTTTGCGCACTAATGCCCATCAGGAGCAAAAGGTGAAATTGGTTTTATTTCGTCCCTCTCCTACAAAAACACTGTGAACAGGCGTGAAACACTCACTCATGAATAAAATAAAAAGTTTCGTGATAGAAACAAAAACGCTCAATATAATCGACGGATTAGGCGCATCGGGAACATTACCCCCACGAATTGTTTCTTGACCTGGAGGAGGTCAATTTCAATCGCCTGATGAGTTTTCAAGTTGTACAACGATAACATACTACAAGATAACTCTGGAAATGTAGGAATAGCACAAAACATTAGTGATTTAACTTGGAAAAACTCGGACAAATATGTTTTATTTTTTCCTATATTCCATGTTTTCGCTTTCTTTTTCCCCTCACTGAAGTCAATCGTAGCTAAATATTCAGTAATGAGAGAAAAATCAATAAGACCATCCCGCTTTAGCGACAGCTTACTCTTCCAGTCGGCTCGACCAGCGCTGCTCACGCGTGCCATTTCTGCACGGTGTCGCGGCGATGGCAGAAACTATCGCGATTATACACATCATGGGTCTATTCCAGTAGGGGGGGGGGGAGTGCACCAAGATGCAATTTTTCCAGAAAGCTAGGGTTACTTCGAGCCAGGGGGAGTGTAACCAGTCTACAGGGGTGAGCGATGAGGGCAGTCAGTGACGTGACGTGAAAAGCTGAATTGTCCGAGTTCACACTAGTTGGCCGAGAAATTGTATCATGATGCCTCCCTGACTGGAATAGACCCCACATCTTATTGAATGACTTACTGGTAGTGAATAGTGAGGGAAGGAGTCTTCAGAATGAGAAAAATGACTTATTGGCGTAACTTTAAACACATAGAAGAGAAGGGACGGTAGAGAGTAAGTGGCGATTGCATCGCAACGAAAATGGGAGAGGTATGAGTCACAAAGTGACTGCTGCTGGTTACTCTGAGAACGACCTCAACGAAGACGAGAAAACGCAACGAGTACGTCTTATCAGATCAGAAATAACTGCACAGCAACGATCTTGAGCACACGAAGGAACAAGCAGCACGTTCAGTGTCAGCAAAGGACAAACCTGGACCAATCAGTTCTCAAACACTGCTACTGTAGAGGAGTCGGAGTGATCTTGTGACTGTCGGATGTGTCTTATCAGAGACGAGGTAGCCTTGATCGCGTCAGGTCGCAAATCGAGGAGGCACGCATTACTCGCCACAACACTGCGCCTCCATTAGTACACTCGCAACCGCATTGGCAGTGATAACAGTCGTTCACGATATCGATTCCACGTATTGATCTTCGATTACCGCCAGATAACTGCCATTAAATCGGCGACCTTCTTGTGGATTGGTGCTTTGAAATGTGACGTTACAACAAATAACAAGGTGAATAGATGTGATTGTAACGGACGGAAGTATAACGGTGAGTTATGACAATGTCTACCAACGGCGTCGACTCGTGATCTCCAATAGTCGATCGTTTGCAGCCAAGCCGCACCAGGACCGAGCGTCCGTTCAGCCGATCCAGACGACGCCGTATTTGCGATTTCTGGGTTGGGACGGTCGGAGATGGGATTGACGACGATTAAAATTCGAAAGGGAGCTATTTTCAAAAATGGAACAATTCGCGGTCGCAGAAAAGCATGCCGTTTTTGATGGGTTTCTGGCAACTAGCTTTTCTTAAACTTCAAACAGTAAGCATGAGGCAGACATTAAAACATCTGCCATTTTTTGAGTTTCATCCCCCCTCCCTCCCCTTCGACCCCGTCGACGGCAATTTTGGGGGGAAGGCAGTGTGGACGCGGAGTTGGAGTGGTGTCAGACTGCTCTTACGTCAGAATTCAAATACCAGGGATCGTATTGTAATGACCCCCGTTCGGCTGTGGTGCAGAGAAGACGATTAAAAATTCTTTGAATAAACCGATACGGCATGGTCGATCCTGAGTCGACATCTTCGACAGAATCCCACACAAAAGACTCTGTTGTTTATGCTTTGGTAATGGCTCTCTCTTATAACGAAGCCAGATGAAATGCTGTCTCGATCAAATTTCTGCAAGATTTAATGTATTTGAGGAAGTGCTGAGTTTACTAGGTCTCACGAAGGACATGTAGTTAAGACTGGGCTACCGTCGCGCGAGCCCGCGCGACAGATTCTAGCGGTGATGTTCGTGGCCCAATGCCTAATTCTAGACGCCTTGATGTCTCAAGCGAGCCGGTGAGTATATAACCCTCCGAAATCATCCGCCACACATGTATCGTCAGAAATCCGTTCAGAAAAGTTTTCGGGACATAAAGGTGTTTAGCCGCATGAATCCGTGTCAGAATACGCCTTCTTAAATTATTTACACGCCTGATATGTATTCACGCTCTTCGAACAATCCAGTAGTTAGTATTCCCATCTATCTATGTATGATCTTTAAGCTGTAAAAATGAAATGATGAATTGTTGTGATGTGCCTGCACACAATTTACTTTACATCGTGAACGAGACTAGCATGTACTCCACGCCTGTCATACCTGCCTATCAAATATACACCAGAAATTGTGCAATTTGCAGAAATTGACCTCGGCATTACGTGGGTCCATCGATTTCAAGAACATTCTCTTATGTGAGCACAAACGTGATGTCACCTTTTCATCTGAAATATTTGTGAGCCTCATCATCTCGCGTGCCAAATGCACTCAACTTCTGCATTGCACAATTCTGGTTATTTGAAGACGCCGGTACATTGATTGTGGGGAACATTCTTCGCCAAGCCATTTCAGAAAATCGCCTCACTCATACTTATTCGACTCATTTAACAAACGGACCAAGGTTCCAATAATACTGCCTGATTAATAAACAGATATTGGAAATTAGCAAGCAAGAAGGTACCACGCAGCGCTCTTTCCCGAATGCAAACACATCATGTTCTCTATCTCTCTAGTAGATTTCGACGATGATCTACTCATAATGTATTGGGTTCGGAGCGTGTAAACCACCTTCAATTTTTCATGGTCCCTCTACGTACTGTTTGCTGAAAAAAGGAAGAAAGGCCGGGTCCGCTCGCTGCCTACTCATCGTCGGCGAACATTTGAAGGCAAGTAAGAATAATCCTTTAATTCCAGTGATTCTAAGGTCGCCCTTATCTACAACTTCTTATTTTTGAGCTAGGAGATCAAGGATGACTTAAAACGAACATATTGAGTCTTTGTTTTCGCGATCCATTATTATGTTCTCAGTTTGATACGATGAATTGGTTTAACTTAACTAACGCAAGCTGGCGTCGTAATAGAGCAAGATTCGGACGATAGAAGTTTAGCTATCCCACACAAATATGTCCAATTTGCATTGATTCTATCTTCATTGAAAACGGAGAGATATCGGAGTAGGATGATCAAAACGTCGATTTTTGCTGAGTTACGGCATTTTCCAACTTACAAGCTCTATACATTCACTGAACTACAATGCTCAAAATAGAGGAGAGTTAATACGCGCAGTAGTATCGAACGTTTCTCGTGAGTGGTACTGTACCGCTGCTTGAATTTATAAGCGTCGAAAAAGAAACCCGCTGCGATACTTATGTGATCGTCACCAATAGTAGTGTCTCCGCGATATGCAAGTTTCCCTACGAGAGCAAACTGATGACGAAGCATATTCTTTGCAGATACGAATGTGTGTTGATTTTTCAAAATAAAGATCTTATGAAAGTATCAGACATACAGTGCTCTTACGAGCATCTGTTCTGAACACCTAAAAATCAGGAGGAGAGGTTCTTCGTCTGGTGAGTATAACGTAGGATTAAAACGTGCCTTTCACTTCTCTTCTGTATGCCACTTCGCGAAACAACGTCTGTCTTTGTCATTGTACTCTTTGCGAACTACACCCGATCTGTCTATCTGTCTGTTATGGTCTATTTGTCTATCTGTCTGTCTATTCCTTTGTCTTTGCTTGTTATAAGAATCGCATTCTGAGGAAAAACTTATAGAAGTGAGATTAATGTTGTGATCAGCAACATAAGAGGATTCAGCATCTCCGTTTACCGATTCTCAGCTTATCTTTTTGTCGTCTCTTTGTAAATCAGCGAATTCTCCCAAAAGGGCTACCGGTTCAACTGCTCTGCCCTGAGTGCCGACACGTGTCACAAGCCCAGTAGGGGCGTTGCAACACACTTTTCATTTTTTTTTCAATTTCGAGAAAATCAGGTATGTTATTTGTGACACGGGAGAATGAATATTTCAAGTCTTCCATGCTATGTTATATATAAGGCATTGTATAATGTATAATCTGGGGCTGACTCGTGTCGTGCAATGGGCGAAGGACCACTTCGCGATAATGAGCGCGTAAGTTGATTGTGTGACCTTTTCAGTACCATGCCGTAATCGCAACCGCTGTGTCGAGCTTTCAGCTGAAAAGGGCAGGGCCCTGACGTATAGCGACTGATGTCCGCTTTCCTGACGCCTGATGGTGGCGCTGACGCTTTCTACACTCGTACCATTTAGGGTTTTTTTTTTTCCGAAAAAGTTGAAGGCTCTCTCACTCCTACCATTCTACATTTGCCAATCTCGGTATATTAGTTCCACGGACGCGAAGCTGCTCGTGCTCATGGGTCACTGCTATGTATCCATGAATTTTCCTGCATCTTGAAACATTGTGGACCTTCACAACTCCCCAAGTCGCCTAGCGCTTGGAGCCCTGAAGCGTCGTGATAACAGAGTGATACATGGCACACCGTTAATTACATCCTCGCCCCTGCTACGCTTTTTGAATCCTCAGCGAACTCCTCTAACCGGTTAGAACGCCTATGAGAAGGCGTGGATGACGAGTAGGTTTTGTTGGATGGTACACGAGAAGAGCGAATAAGGCTCCGGAAGTATACAATGCGACGCAGTGGCTCGCACTGCTTGAGAATAGTGTCGCGGGCGATAGGGTGAAAATCGTGTCGTACCGTGGTCGCAGAGGTCGACCCCCCCCCCCAAATCGAGATCGCTGCACCGACCCCCTCTAACAGAGCAATTAATTCATTTAAAGTAAATCCCTTGCTAAGGCTTCAAATCAAAAAATTCTGTTACAAATAATGACTAAGGCGCGTCATGCTTGTCATTATCCACGTCTTGATTCTGATACGTTTGTGTACATAACTGAATAATCGACTCGAGGAAAAGAGGCTTAACATTGTGTGGCTCAAGGGAGGATTCGTTCAGAAAGACAGAAATCCCGAAGCGGGGTTGCGATTACAATCTTGATTCTTAGCTTGAGTATTAAAAAACTCGAGTTGTATCAAAGGCCGATCACGCAGCTGCGGCGCCGATTGTCACTGGGTCAGATTTTTGCCTAGCAAATTCAAAAAAACGTCCGATCTAAACCCTCGATGAAAAGGTGCCTTCTCCCCATTTCACACATCTGAAGCACTGAGTACAGTAGATAGAGTTGATTTCGCGTTTCACAACAAGCATCGAAATTGTCTCGGAAGCCTTCTTGGCAGAAAGATAGGGTCTCTCTAAATTTCTCGTCGAGTAAATGTCGAAGGAATTGCGGTTTCACCTCGACGTTATATGAGCAAACATTCTAACACGAGACTAATATATCTACGTATATATTGTGAAGTCCTTGCGAATGGATGAGAGTTTTGGCAAAGCGGAGGTTTGCGGCGTGTGCTGACATTGCATCTGTTTAGATTTCTTCGAATCACCGTTTATTGATTGAAGGATAATTGGTCCGAGGATCTATCGAGGTCGTATTCGGCCATCCTGGAAATCCGCTCCCTCGATTCACCATTGCAATGTGACTCGTTGCAGATACCTCGAGATGTGTTAGAACAATACTTTGAGCGCAAACATAAGATAGGAGCAGTGTCCATCAATTTGATATGTTACAGCATGCATCCTTCTCCACTCACCAGTTGCAGAATCGATTGAAAGAGTGTTATTCATATGGACTTGAACGAAGCTGATATGAAAGTATGACATTAGTGTGTTTAGTGCTTTCTGTGCTAAAAAACAACTCATTCCAGCGCTTTTTTCTTCACGGTGAGTCGTTTTTTCCGACAGGGATCCCTAACAACAGCGATCATTCTCACGGGTTTAGGGAGAAGGAGCGAGTGATAGGCGAGGAGGTGCCTTTTCAGCCGGCGTGGCGCACAGGTGCCTCTTCTTTTGGCGGATGCACTTTATTCTTTGTACTGCTTCAAATCGTAGAGGTGAACATGATTCTCATAGGTGGAGCAATTGGAGCGACTGAACCTGCAAAGAAAAATTTAATATTTGTTTTTTTTTTTCGGATTTTTTCATCTTTTTTGGCTGGCGCTAACCCTATTACCTCTATCTGCCCATGATACCACTTCTGTTTACTGACCCCCAAGAGTACGACCCCCCATTGGATGCAGCCCCACAGGATCGCCCCCTGTCGGGAATTTCTCGATCGATATTCACGCCCTGGTCGGAGGAGTAGACGCGTATGCGCAGGAGAGCGTGATTGAATAGGCGAAAATCCTCGAGCGACTTTCACCCTGTTCCGGAGGTTAGGCCTTCCAGTTTGGGTACCCGTTGGGAAGCCTACCGCGCAGCTAGGGACTGGAGATACAGAGAGGTACGGCGCAAGTATTCCCGCTTACCTTAGCGACGATTCAACTAGGTTGTAGCAAAGAAGACATGGCGGATAGAAGGCAGCGTGGAGTCACAATTCCCTCAAAGATACCTCTTCGTATCGGCTCCTCGCTGCACAGTAGGCTTCCTGGCAGGTACCCTTACAATCGCAGAATTATCCCCCAAAATGGTCGTTGACCTTCACTGGAATCCCCTGCCACTGAGAATGCTTCATGAAGCTCAAAGTGAAAGTGGCCGAACCGTAGTTAAAGGAGGATCTCACGGTAAGATCAGATGACGAGTGAGAGGAACTATCCCCAGTGAGAAACGATGTGCGTTTTGCAGAGAAGGTATGCACCCAGCGGCCTAGAATGGCCGTTCCTGCGCTGCTAGCGCCACTCTCCTCCCACTAACTGGCTTACCTCTCGCTGGCGACACTAACCTTTTAACAGAGTGAGAGAAGGAGAGAAAGAGAGCGTCAGCGTTGAAGATGGCAGAACCAATGAGAGTCGCATCGATGCGTACAGTAGGCAAGGACAAGGTTCAATTTCTCGGGTTCTGGGCTGTTTCCCATGATTTTGATTACTGATTGGTTGGTTTTTCATCGTAAACTTCGCCACTGAGATCTGAGATGGACGTGTAGGCGAACGCAGCTGGAGAGGGTCGGACACGAGGATGATAGGAATGTAATGCAGAGCGTTCCCGTCCAACTGAAAGCGCAAAAGCAGCGGTTGCGATTGTATGGACACGTGCTCAAAAGGTCATAGGGTCACCCGATAAGGAAGAACTCCGAAGCGCAAAGTAAGCAACATAGGGAGGGACGGCAGAAAGTACATGCTTCATTGAAGTCCAGGCCACTGCAGAAGATGCTCTGGACAATATACTAGAGCGTCTGATCTAAAATGAATCCAGTGAGGTCTCTGCGAAGGCATCCATTTAACGCTAGGACGACGATAAAGACGTAGTCGTGAATAGGTGGTAAGCTGGCAAGGGCACCGCCTTCTTCTTTTGAATCAGCGCCATGTTAATCATTTTTGTGATAAACACGTTAGCTAGACACAGATT
This sequence comes from Ostertagia ostertagi, assembly GCA_036418205.1. Classification (NCBI taxonomy): domain Eukaryota; kingdom Metazoa; phylum Nematoda; class Chromadorea; order Rhabditida; family Trichostrongylidae; genus Ostertagia; species Ostertagia ostertagi. The sequence continues at coordinate 124,399 of MU868404.1, forward strand.
TTTCTTATTTCTGGAAGGCATAACAGTAAATCTCAGCACCAGGCTCAGAAGACAAGTAGGTGTTAGGTAGTTTTTTGAACACCCACTTTTTTGGTCGAAAACTCAACCTTGCTTCTAGAGGAATCATGATCATCTGATCACGAATAACACCGTTTGAAGTGAAATCGTCTGACGCGTGTCACGTGCGATACGGGCACCGTGAACGGTCACAGGCACCAAACTTGTAGGAAACTGCTCGCAAATTCCTCACGCAGCCTGTAGGCAAATGATGTGTCGACAGTTTTCTTAGTAGAGCTGAAAGGAGCTGATCACATGGCTGGCCACTACCGTTGCGTTTCGCGCTTCGAAACTCCGTTCAATGTTGTTAGGCAGATATCAAAAGCAGCTCTGAGCCAACGTCAACCGTTCCTTGGTCACAGTCCAACAAGGGGAAGGTATGGCGATTTCGGGAGGGGATCAGTGAATGTCGAGAGGTCGAAAAGCGGATCGAGCTTGTGGAAGTTGAAGAAGTCGTGGTTGCGTGGGTTTATGACGGGTTTTTGAGAGCCGGGAAATATTTGAAAAAGTAAAGTTGAATTGACTGAAATTGAAGGACTTGTCTTTCATTAGATTATTTTCCTCCTTCCACTCCCTCCCCTCTCTCTCCCTACCGCCAGCTCGACAGCCAGCATCGATGAAAAGTGGGCGGAGTTGGAGTGTGCCGGCTGGTCACAGAATCAATACTTGTAATGCTCGGAGTAGGGGGCGGTCGTATTGAGTCCCCGCCCATACCCCTATCCGTAGGTCTGATGGTGATGGTGGGGGTCGTATCGAAACCTCGTTGTATCTTTAACAACACAACGCTATGGTTGACTCTGCTCTGAGCTAAGCGTCTTGAAACGAAAGCAGCGTTTACAGCTCACTGCAAATGGCAAGGCCGACCTGTTAACTCTCCAATTATTAGATTACCGAGACGGGGTGAGGGTATTCACAAACAGAATACTTTACCCACAAAGCGATCACACCTGTTAAGGCATTCACAGCATTCAGCTGACGGCTTCTTCGACTTGTTCGTCCTTCCTTTGAGCGCTGAGCCTCGATAAGTTACTTTGTGGGATCAACTCAACCACGTAATGTTGCAAAACTACCCGAGAGCAATTAGACGCACTCGCACCATCCTTCGAACCTATTCATCATGAAGTTAGAACTGAAACTAACTGAAAGCGATTTCCAAAGAAAAGATTCATCTATAACAAAGTATACAACAAAGGTCCTCAGAGGAAAGATAGATCGTACCAACTGAAACCACCTCTTCAGCAGAGAATCGAAGATCGTGAAACCCATAACACGCACAGCGGCAACTTAAAGAAAAGCGGTGTGAAAAAGCTGGAATGAAAACAGCAATCTTGCGTTACATAACGCCAAACGGAGCTTCGCTATCATCTGAACTGATGGATAACGAAATATTCAAAAATGGCTGCTAATAGAGGAATCGAAGAAAAAATCGCACGAGAGCAGACCGAAAACCCTAAATAAGACCCCATATTCTTGACCAAGGGATAATTTTAGCTACTTCTGAACAACTTCGAATGAATAGTGATGAAATGTAAGCAATCGAAAAACAAGTACATTTGCAGAAAACTAGTAAAAGCGAACACGGTAACGAGGAACATGAGCAGTAATGCCGAAAGAATGTCTACAGTCCACAAATGTACGACGTCAAAGTGTAAAGAGCGACAATCTATTATTTGCCTGCAAATATAAAGCCTAGCGTAGTGGGGCCAGGGCGACGACTGATTCCAGGCTCATAAGTGAAAGGAGTGGGGCTCTGATTAGTGAAGCGATCCGGACGTGAATAGTTCGATCGACCGTTCGAGCGCCAGTACTCTGAGTGCGGCGACCCTTCTTGTATTCCTGTATTATAATTGAGACCAAAACGATTCGTTCGTTTCTTTTGGAAGTTTCCTTGTTTATTTTGGAAGGAGGCGACACTGCCACCGTTTTGAATCCTATTCGTAGAATAGCTTCTTTGGTCAGTGCGCTCTGTAAAACGGAAAAGTACCAAGCAAATCGATGGTCGAAGGCGACATTCGACTACAAGAACAACTCACCCTTCTCTTGAGTGGCGCCAGCTTCACTATAGCGAGCATATCCACGAAACTTTCGCTTCTGAAAACTGTATGGTCAAAAAACCTATAGCCCATGTCTCACTACTCTACTACGCTGTCACCAAATCCTTATCAGACCAAAGATTAGTCTCCAAGTACTGCCTCACCCGACACAAAGGGTCAACCATCCAATGGGAAAGGCGTGAAGGAGTGGTATTTGTAAGACTAAGAGAGAGAGAGACCCATTGGAGAGCTCCGTTGTGAGACACCATGCTGATAAGAAATTTCCAAAAGGAGCCCCACCTCTCTGACCATAGTATTCGATTTCTTCTTAAACTCTGTTTTCGCATCAGGAATCACCTCACAATCCGGAGACACGGTACCATTTCCTGAGTCAGACATATTTCCAGAGTCGTTATGATCTAAAATGACAATTTCTGAGCTTTCAGAATGAGATGTTAGTTGAATGTCATAGGCAAACATGTAGAATATTTGGCCGAAGCAGCTTAACATGATACTTATGCGAAATCTGTGATCTACGATTTGAACAAAATCAGCTGTATGGTCCGAAGGCGAAGACTGCGATGAGTCCGCACTCTCAAAACGGATACAGCGTTCAAAGCACGGGTGCATGGTTCAAACCCTTACCGCATCGTTGGTATCGGAAATTTTGCAACTGGCTCAGGACGATGGGTGGTTGAAGGCAAGACCTCAATCAGATAAGACGCTGCCCCCTAATTAACTCCACCTTAGCCGGAGAGCTACTGAATCTTTTGATTATTTTCGGTGTAATGTGCCTCCGGAAAGGGGGTCAGTCCGTCGAAAGGCCACTAGGACTGAGCCGAATGAAGAGGGGCGAATTTCGGAGCGAATCAAAATTTTACGCAGCTCGGATATCCTCTCTTCCTCCAAAGCTTAACCCCAAAAGTGGAAGTTTTCGGGAATCTGACGCAATATTACAGGCCGCCCTCGGAGCCAAATTGCGCTCGGTTATCATTAGAAAGCAACATAATACAGTTTGTTTACAAGCTGTGGAGTAGATTGTATAAACTTATCGTTAAGATAGAACCATCTTGGAGGTTCCCTTCAGGACCCCACACAAGCTTCGTAGGCTGAATGCGCAGCGATTACATGAAAGGTGGTGTCAGCCCCAATATAATACAAAAGGAGCGTTCACACTTGCATAATGTAATGAAGTCTGTGAAGCAGTCACGTAACATGATTACTGTTCCCAATCCTTTTGTAGGCTGAGAATACATTCACAACGACAACTTGAGGAAGTAAGCCCATCTGATGAGTGCACTTTAGTGCGCCAATACTTGGACCGCACTTTACCGATCACTAGTGAAGCTGTTGAGTCATTTACGTAAAAATATTCACAAAAAGGCTAGAAATAAGAAAAACTATGCGTAAACTAACCGTCCCTACTTTCCGTTGTGGGCGCAGAAACCGGAGATGAATTTGAAAATTCTTCGCCGACAGTCTCTTCCGAAACAGCGGAATTCAGCACATCTTTGAGAGCTTCAAGAGTTATAGACTCCGGCGCACTAGTTTTGGTACTCGGATTCTCATTCATAGGAGAAGAGCCATTATTTCCTTCAGCAGTGCTATTGAATGAAGATTCTGGAGCCTCGCCTTCACTTGGTGATTCAGGGATTGGAGGTAGCGCAGCACCAACACCAATACTGCTATCGTCACCTCCCAATGGCCAAGATCCTGCGGAGAAAAAGTGCGACTGTTTGACTTTCTCGAGGAGTGCAAGGGCTTCGTGTCCTGCAAAAATATTATTAGACAATCAAACAGACAGACAGGTGCGCTGCGTACTTTCTAGAACAAGGTTGTTTTCTGCGTACAAACAGCTTCGCATGAGTTCCTACCAACGTGAAGACAATCAGATTCAGGGCAGGTTCCTGTTCAGGATAACTAACCCTTCTATTACTCCACGTTCAATGGAACAGTCTCGATTACCCTAAAGGGAAAACGCATACTGCACATTTGCGGCGCTCACAGTTTATTCCCTGAATCGAACACACACTAACTCACATAACACTACGACTAGGATAATACTTCGAATGCTTTTACATCTCAGGTCGGGCTCAATCAATTTTAAGCGCTTATTCCCTTTGGTGACTTTCGACTATTATTTAGCTTCTACCTATGGACCATGTTAAAACCTTAGGTATTAATAAATCACTTGATTCAACTTGGAAAACAGCTGTGTAAAGTATAATAGCATGAAAGCGGAAGCAAAAGGTGTGCGATCCCTCTATGATCAGTGACTTTTCATGCGCAAACAGTACCAATCGGAAGAACATAGGATACAAGCGGATTACCGGAGGCAAAGTGCAAGCGCTCCTCGAACTTTCTTTCAAAAAAAAACAGGCAAAGTTCAATGAGCAAAAAAACAATGCTAACCATCCAAAACACACAAGCGTGTGCTTGCAGCAAGCGCACCTTTACGCGCATACTAATTATACGTACGTATCACGAAAGAAGGTTACTCCGCTTCCGTTGCCGATATAAAGGCAACACTGCTGGATTGAAAGAAACCCCGTAAAGCAAGAAAGGAAAAACAAAATACCTCGTAAATCCGACAGTTTATCTACAACTGCATTACTTCCTGACAAAATAGCAGCAACAATATGGGATGCTTCAGCAGCCCTTGACTCCATTTGTTCCAAAGAAGCGCAGTCAGAATAGGACGGGAAGAAAGCCCATCTCAATCGCAAAAGAGCGTCCACTTCCCTTTGCGTTAAAGTCTATAATTACGAGGACGAAAAATCTACAGAGAACCGCAGTGAAATGAATGACATGTGGCAAGTGATTTACTATCAACTCACTACAGCTCCATCGGTTCCAGAAAGGAATGCTTTCATACAGGAAGGATGAGCCAAGTGAGTGAGGACTTCACCATAAACATATGCATTCGCGATCGTTGTGCTGCGGAAGCCATCCATCTGGAATTTAGACTGTTTACGCAGTAATAAAGAAAACTGTATAAATACTAATTTAGAATATGGCAGACAAAAGACATCTTCGCGTGAAAATCATGATGGAAAACGAGTGACAACAATGAATTTCAATGATGCACCTTAAAACGTTGACGACCGCCCTTGTGCGCGTACTGTTTCAACATTTTTCGTATTCCTTCATCAATAAGCATCAATCCTTTAGCGTTTTCATTATCAGTAGAGAAGCAATAGTTTTTTGGACTCAATAATGTGCATTAACCGTTGTGGAACAGGAAAAAATGCAAAATGAATCAAGGGAAACTAGTCTGCCTCATGCGAATGTGTGGTATGACATCATACCACGCGTTCGTCAACGTGTTAATATGAACGAAATGTAAATGAATGAAATCGAGCATGTTAAAAAAATTAGACAAGAACTACCTTGCTTGTAAGGAGGATATCTGCAGCTTTGATAGACTTCTCAAACAATACGCGATCATGCTGCACAATGCCGAGGAGGTGCTAAAAATTTTCAAAAATGCTGAGTTTAAGCGACGTAAAGAATTGCAACTTAATGAGTGGACACGAAAGTAAGCCTGGCAGCCTAGTATAGTAACACGATGAGAATGATATATTGCATACAAATACATATACAATAAATAGATAGATATAAAAATATAAGCTACGTACAAATAGATTTATATACGGTACAAACACCCTTTGTACGGCAGCAAGACCGCATTGAAGATGGACCAACAGTAATGTCCGACTTCTTTCTTCATAATCATACGACCTTCCTCAGTATGCAAACGATTGAGATCACCTTCGTTTTGCTTCGATACTAAACTCCTCCTTGCTAATAACAACATACAGTGTTGCCCTCTTCTATCCAAACTATGAACAAAAACGACCAACGGCTACCTTGCGTTCAAGCCTCCAAGTATGGCATAAGGTGAAGCGGACTCATCACCGTAGTCCAAATTTACAAAAGTCAATAGCTAACCATTCTCTTCTGGTAACCTTCAGTTGGTTAGCTCTATTCTTGGTATCGTTTCGGGTTCATCAGAGCGCAATGCAACAGCTTGCCGGTGAGTTGTTCCTGCAACCCATGTCAGATCTGCAATATGTCAGCGCACGGTTAGCGTACCAAAAAACCAACCACATCACTCAAACAATCGCTGATTTTTTTGGTCCTCCCAAAAACTGCTACTCGTGAATGCCAGATCTAGCTCCTGGCTACTCTTTACAACAAAGCTGCTACGAATGAATGATAGTACATGTAATTCTGGATAAGGGCATTAAGGGCACTGAATCCTTATACTGTATGGTCATATACCGAATTCCTCCAGCGGTTTGTCTTCTGCTATGCTAACTTTTGACGAATAAAAGCAAAATGAATCATAAGATCGGTCATGATGATAGGTTAGCCCGAAACTGTTGGCTGTGCTATACCAACAGGCAGCCGTGGGGAAGTAATGATCATGGTTGCAAGAAGCTGCTCGCGAACTCTCCATACGTGCAAGTGCTGACAAGCCTGATGAAGAAAGCACCCAAAGCCAGGCATGTAGCCGGAAAAGGCTGAAATGCAAACCCTGCAAGGAACCGAGCCCATCTTCCCTCTGTAGGACCGAACCACTATCGTAAGGCATTCGCATCCATAACCCGTTCCGAGATTTGTTCCGCAGACAATCAATGCAGTCTTGCCCAAGCCTTTCAAGAAACGCATAGAAATGCAGACTCCATTCCGACTAGCAGCATGAACCTATTTGTTTCCTCTGTTGATTCAAAAAATTAAACAAGAATCTAACTTCAGCACCCAACCGATGGCCTACCGTAACCCTGACGTGGCGCTTGTGCCCGCCGCAACCGCATACTTCGTATCAGCCCTTTGGCGCGCGTCTGTTGTGTTTCTTTGGCCGCGCGGTTCCCAGCGTTTTGCCTTTGACGCGCGCTTTTGTTTAAGTCTTCAGCTCGATCACTTCACGTTTTGCTTCTTTTGAGCGCGCGCTTTTGGTTAAGTTTCATGCCGCGCATTCACACACAAGAACGTTAATCCTTGTTTCTTTTCAGGCTATATGCCGTATCCGTTACAATTTCTGAAAAATTTCTAAGATACCTGTCAGGAGGTGAATTAACTCGCCCTCGAGGAAAGTTTGTCGCCTGATCATGCGGTCTTCTTCGATGTCGAACTGACGAAACTGCGCTCTCGAAATGCGCAAAAAGAAGACAGCCGCAAGATAACACAATAGTTGAGGCGTGCTGACCTTCCACTAAGTGGTCGACTGGCGTGCGAAAATCCACGTTCCGGAAATTTACCGGTTTGGTCAATTTATACCTCTGATTTGGAGCAAAACGTGACTAACTTAGGATTTTGCAGAGGTCCCGAAAAAAAGAAAGGCACCGGAAGGAACTAGCGCAGGTGCCTTGGTATGCCACCAAGGGAAGTCATAGTATTTTGCTCTACCCTTAGGGCCCACTTATTTATCTCACTCACATGGTATTTTTGCAGGTATGGGTTTGATGAAGGGCTTTCTTTATTGAGAAGATAAATCGATCCCCAGGTGCGATTGAGAAGACATCTTTGAGGAGTAGGGCATCATTACTATGTCGTTAGGGGCTGCCGCCTTGTTCACTATGTAATATTGCTCAAAGTTTCCTAAACCGTCAAGGTTCCGCTGCCCGTTGGATCATCTTTCATATCTAATCCTTGCTTAATCTGAACACATTCATGTAAAGCATTTATTCACAGCTTTATCTGTCAAACTATGGTGTCGATTTGTCGCTTTTACGTGTAACGTTTTTGTACGTTATGTCACATTGCGTCGAAGTCATGGTATTCGAAATATTTTTTTCGTCATGAACCAAACTGTAAGTGAACACAAAAGGGCGCACAGCATGACCATAACATTATCCTGGCTCTTTTGCCACGACTGCATGGCGCAAAGTTTTATGAGTCTTTGCTGGGATATTTAAAGCCGTATTGTAAGCTACTTTTCACACCTACCCTGCCGTTATCCTGCAGATTGACTATAAAATTCCCCAAGATTAGAATAAAAAGTTTAGTAATGCACTAAAAACAATTCCAATTTGTCCGATGCGTGATAGAAGTGAAATTCGCGACAGAATAGTAACGAATATTTTGAAGAAATCCCAGCCTATAGGAATTGACCATTAGGAAAGGAAAGAACTTAATACAGACGTCAGGCTGAGTACGAAGTATGCGGCTGCGGCGGGCACACATGTCACGTCAGGATTACGGTAGGCCATCGGTTGGGTGCTGAAGTTCGATGCTTGTAAAAATTAATCCCCATAGGAAGTTGACCTGAGCTGTAATTGTAATCATAATCCCCATAGGAAGTTAGCTTAAGCTGTAATTGTAATCAATTCCTCACTTCGCCTACTCAATCTTCAAAACGCCGCTTTCGTTCCTTCCTTCCATTCCTTCCTTCATGAGGGACAAATTTTGCCGACCAGAAATGCATTCAACCCAAGTTTTTGGTTTCCATATTTGTGCGCGTGATTGGTTATGCGGGCTAATTCGTTTGCGATTAACACAAACGCTAGCCTCTACATATTAAGATTTAGCATTGTATGCGTTGAAGTGCGAGAACAAAACAGCATATGATGGTGATGAGGGCGCATGCATAGTTAGTCGTTCGTAACGATCGGACGACCAACTCTACATGCGCCCTCGTCGCTATGCTTGACCAGCCTCTTCCCCAAAAATAGCTTGAAGGCAAATGGATCCAGTGAGGGGGTATTATGGCGACTGAAACTGAGTGTAGAGATGCGAAGTGGAACGACAGTGGAGAAAAAACTGAGAAAAACCGTCGACAAGGCCGTTAACAAAACTCTCTTTCCCACTAGCAGTGAAGGAGGCTGGCTTGGGGAAAGAGGCACGTACAAACAAGTTTTCTGAAGATGTCAGTCGTTCTATCGGTTGATACGGCTATCAACCTAGCTGATTTCACACGTTATGCCAGCCACGCACCGTTTCCGGAGATGGGCGGTCCTGGATTAACCAGGTGGCCCTGGGTTGAAACCGAAGGCCCCGTGACCCCAACGAGGTTTTTCAAGGTGGAAAGTTGCTGCAATGTGTGCAGCTACCCACATAAAACTTCAAGGCAGTGGCGAATTACTCCACTCTATGCTTCCTGGCCCCGACCTTTGCCTTTAGTAAACAATTTTACTACCCACCATGATAACATTAATTCACTGGGAACCATGAAATTACCTCTTGTCAAAACCACGACGGAAAACTATACAACCCAAAGGGTGAATGGATCAAAAAAAATTTTTCGCAAACTTGCGCTAGGGGGTTATTGAGGCTCCTGACACGAATAATACCTTTTTGCGCTGCGCCATTTGGCGCCAAGGGTTTCTCCCGAAATCGCTGTAAACTTTGGATCCGGGTTATCGGCCTCCTGACACGAATATGACCTAGTTTTGGCTCAATTTTCTAGTGCCGCCTCAATAGACACACTCTAGGAGCCTCATGCCATAAGGGGGGGGGCACACTAAGTGCGGCCCTCCACCCCCCCGAGCTCCCTGAATTGTCTCGACACTGCCCCCCACGGCACAACTCTTACTTTCGAATCGTGTGCCCAGTCACGTGTGGGCAGTCTAGGGGTGAGCAGCCACTTGAAAGTCACCCTTACTGAGTAGCGCGTAGAATATCCTTATTCGAGCAACGTAGACGACACATTACCTAGACTAAGTCATTATCTGATATAGCGCCGATAACCCTATTACAAGTTTACAAGCGAATTCTGTGAAAACACCGCTTGCGCCAATTGCGCACCTAAGCGTCTAATTGTCCAACGCCAAAAACTAAGTCATATCGTGATCAGGAGCCTCGATAACCCCTACGAAGTTTCAGCGAAAAAAATTTTGATCCATCTCACCCCTCTGGGCTCAATAGTTTAAAGCTCAATATGCCCAAACGACACTAGACGAATGTGCATTGCCCTCAAAATAATCCTCTACTATCGCAGGATCAAACTCGCCAATTAACATCACTGTTTACGAGTGCGCCTGCCAAGGGATGAAACCTTCCACAACAACCATACACAAGATCACTCACATAAATCGCTGTACAAAAAGATGCGAAAAATTTGATAACTGAAAATACCCCGTGACAAAGCTGCTTCTCAATATCTTCGCGCCACCAACCTTCAAACGCCACGGTTGCGTAGACCTCACAATCTGCGACACCTGTCTTCTCTTTCTTTGACGGACAGAGAGCAAAACAGCATTGGCATTACCCTCGTCTCGTGAACCCAGCTGAAAATGATTTAAAAAAAACTAAAGTTCCTTAAAGAGAAGGTTACCTGAATCTATACCTGCGCCCATCTCGCCTTCTTCCAACGATTTATACACACCAAAAGTCAGTAGTCGTTTGAGAAGTACGGCTTACGCAAATGAGGCAGCCAACCCCGTCAGGATCAACTTTCACATGCCCAAGACCCTGGTTAGCCTGCAAAATAAAGAAGCGATCTTTCAAACTCGAACCATTGGAACCACAGCAATCAACAACGGCGCTTAATTCTACACGAGCAAATTTCTTCAAAAATGTCTCAATAATTGTGGCTATGTCTCCTTAACCACATGGGATGTCCCGCTGAGCAGGATTGACGCAAAGATAAGAGAGAGCGTAAATGACAAATGGTCATTGGGGGCGTTAAATGGATGTAACGAAACGCACTCATAATGCCGCTGTGCAATGCTAGTGTGCGACGGAACCTTACCCTATTCACTGTAGCATATTGGCTTCAAATCTAATAGATCTTTCGCACTACCCATCTAGTGTTAGAGAGATGCCGGTGGTAACCCTAACGCTTATGAGCGACAAAAAGTTATATTCTTTGACCACGAGCCAACAGAAATATGTAATCCACCTTTTTGCATGGCTCGTAATGCAGGGCAGCGCGAACAACCCGGGCAGTTTTGCAAAAATTCTTGGTAACAAGAGGAGAGCAAATCATGTTTTTCCCACTCATACGGAAAGTTTAAAAATATTTATTATCAAGTACACTGTAGGTGTCATAATACAGAAATAAAAATGAGGAAACCACTTTAGTTAGAAAGATCCCGCCACTTATGCTTTTCCACTTCGAATGTGAATGCGCGCGAGACCAGGGTTGTTCTGAAAAAAGGTAAACCACAGTTTTTTGATTTTTTTCAAAATATGTCTTAAAGTATAACGCGCAACAATCGTATTAGAACTTTCTAAATGGTACATGGACACCATATAAAGCAAAACATTGAAGCCAGGGGTCAACGCGAGCGAGCCTAACCACCGAATTGTCAAAGAGTGTACACCCCCCTCTCTCGAGAGTCTCCGTACCGACCCCCCCCCCCACACCCCCCCCCTCCTGCACATCCCGCCCCCCCTTCACACATCCCCCCCCCATTATTACTGTTCACTGCTAGAAAAAGCTAACACTAGGTAAAATAATCAATCTACAAAATCTAAAAAACACCTTGGCGCTGCATTCCAAACACAGTTAAGCAACGCCGCTTTAGTTTCTGAATCCGGTAATTTACTACTACATAACACGCACAACGAACGCCTCATATTCTAAACAACTTTGCCTTCGAATGATGCTTTGCCACCCTTCAAGAATGGCGTTCAGCACACAAAAAATTCCATCCGATATGCAACGCATACAAACGATGCATCGCAGCCTCAGAGCATGAGAGTGTAGCAGAATGTCCATTCGGAGCACGGAGCGTCTGTGTTCGCATTGAAGCGCGCAATCTTCGCTCGGCGCAAGCGCGGCATGGCCAAACAGACTATTCGCCTTTAAATATACTTAATCCTTCGTTCAATTTCCATATTTCTCGGAACGCTGAGTAGGGTTTTCACCTAACAAACCGCCCTTCCTTCCCTCCAGAAGGCTAATCACGGTTTACCTTATCTCAAACTGCGTCATTATGGTGTAAGAACTAAATAATCTAAATAAGCTACTTCTTGTAACCTTTGAAAGGTTTAACTAAACTAAATCACTTCTAAATAATGATGCCAAGCGTAAGAAAAACGAAAGCTCAGAGCGTCTTCTTTCTAAAAAGGCTCAAACTTCCGCAAACCCCTTTTTTCTTTGAAAAATCGCCCCCGTCGTACCTTTTCTTAACCCCAGGTATCCAGCTTTTGCATTCAAGCTATAACTTTACTTCACCTCTATCAATTCTGTCCCCTGGGTGAAGAAGAAAGTAAGCTTCCCATCTAATACTGAACCCCTCTCTAAGTTAAAGAGCAAAAAAATCGCCCAGTTGACTTTTTGGGAATCGCGGCCGATTTTCCGAGCGCTGTTTTCTCGCATTAAATTGATATAACTTTTCTTCACATTAACTTTTCAGTTCTTGTCCCTGCTGGCGTAGATAGGTTGAGCGGTTTCCAACGAAAATTTTCTCTTCCAAATTGAAGGAATCAAATAATCGTCCCGTTGACCGCTTTTTTTGCAAATTTCGGCGCTACTTCCTGAACAACCCGGTTTTCAACACTTAACACTGATAACCTCTTCAAAAAACTCAATTTCATCGAATTATGGTACCGTGACTTGCTACAGCTTGTGCTTCATTACAGATCTAAAGCCCTTCCAAGATTGCCGTGCACACGTCAACCATTTTTGCTCCCAACCTTTCTTGTAACCCTTAAGCAGTCAATCTACCAAAGAAGGTACACCCTTTATTAATTAGGGCCAGTTTGTAAGCATGTTCACTTATAATTTATATTTGACGTGCAAGCTCAAAATATAATTAGTTCTGCTCCTCAGACGTTCTTTGGCCTGAATAGTGCGCCCATGCACTCGCTATTGTGCTCTAATAGTGAAGAATCACGCAAAAGAGATTCCACTCCACGACCTAGTGCTGCAACTAACAGTTGATTGTCCATCGTTCGATCGTTCCAGCAGACACCACAGACGCGCCAATCAATACAACACAAACAGTTATAGTTCCCTTAACGAAAACCACTTCTCGTCAAATGCGTACCCACCCAAATCTCTTCATACACGCGAATACACCCCCCCCCTCTAGTCGTCCACATACGACCCCCCCGTTGGACCTTTGTCCAACTGATGTCTTCCTGTTGTATATTCGCCATTCCAAACACTCTTATACTGATGCAAACTCTCTTTCCACCGCGAACAATCCCTCTCTTGAGTGCTTCAGTCTCAACTTGAACTCACGACAGAGATAAACACCGAGAGCGAATTTAACATCTATACTGGACAGAAATGTTGAAGATATTCAACTGAACGTTGAACGCGAACGCTAACTCTAAAGAAATCCACGGAAAAAACCATTTGCCTCCAGTTCCTAACAAAAAACACGTACTTAAACCACGAATTAAGCCTTCAGAGAGCGCGCGAAAAATGAGAGAGCATAAGTGAATCATCCGTCGATAATAATATATACCTGTTCGACTAGTGCGTAAAGAGTTTTTACCAATTCCCAACCAACGCTATAAATAACATCAACCCCGAGCAAGTAAATTAGCCGTGTGAGTCACCAGCGTGTCGCAGAGACAGTAAGTCGATACTAAACTGGAATTCTATTGCCCTTCCCCATGGACCACACAACCACACAGCCACAACGTCACTTCGTCACTAAAACACGATCCAGGTCACAACCCCCTATCGTAGTTTAACACAGGGGTGAGCCAGAACAGAGAAGGCTTCGTGAGTGGTTTAAGTTGATAGAGGGGTGTGAGCGCGCTTCATTCGCGTGAAAAGCCATGTAGTTGTGGTGAAAGTGGAGTTTCAGAATTACTCAAACTGAGGTGAAGTTTAGAGCGTCATGAAAAAACGCCCAGTTCTAGCCGCGCGTATATCCCGCCGCTCGCCTCCCCCCTCTCCCCCCTCCCCCGCGCTCGCACCGGAATTTTGTGAAGGAAAATCGTAGCATTCTCGGTGCACTTGACCTATAAAAGTAAAACTGCTATACACACGAGAGAACAAATGGAGGTGTGGAACAAGGCGATCCGTACGCAATCCCCAGCGCGTCGCGAAAGCGGTACTCACACATACCCTGAGAGCATTGGGTGAACACGCAACTTATACTTCTTTTCCATACACTGCTTCTGGTCAGCGCAGATCCGTCCCACAGATGTCTTTACAAGGGCTTTTCTCTTGGGGTCTCTATAATTTCGCTACTGCACTTTGCATATTGGCCTTGCAATGAACCAACCACTATATCCCTGTACACAAGGAATGACAAACAGCACTTCTCGTGTAAAGATTCTTTTGAGATTAGTGCGCGGAGCGTCAGACTACAAACACCCTTGAATAGGATTTTTTAATTGTTCGCATGCCGACGCGGTGGTTAACGGCCCTGAACGGTATCTCACAAAAATTTTGATGAAAGTTGATTTGGTTAGAAATACGAGACCAAAATCCTTTTCAAAGCACCCAGCTAAATTGGACACATGCGAGAGCGAGAAGAGCGCTGGCGTAACTGAAGCTCGTCATTAAAACACGGCGCTATCACTTGCGCCCGCGGGCATTGCCCGTAGCACGCTAGAAACTCGCCACCATCACACACTATACATCGTGCGTCGCCGGGTATGCACACTGTATTCAACTCCCTATAAGCTCCCACAGCACTTCTTTGAGCGTAAGTAGCGCTCTAGCCTCGGAATCTTAGATCTATCAGCAGTGTCGAGATACCTAATCCCGACAAACTTAGGTTGCTTTGAAAGGAGGGTTTCATTTGTGAGGACTTGCTAGCTTTTTCCTAGCAATATAGCAGCCAATCTCGCAGGATGTTCCACGAGTCTGCCTATGCGATTTGGAACAGCACTGAGGTAATGGCCACCCTCAAAAAACGCACATTAGACATGCTGATCGAAAGGGAACATAGCGTTAGAAAATGCTTACAAATATACATCGAAAAGAAAAGAGCGGGAAAACGAACTAAAGAACTAGTGTTACCTTGTAGCGCCCTTAGTGAAGAAAGTGATTTTCGTTGCCAGACAAAGAAAAGATTATAAAATTGCGTGGAATTTCACAACAGTCTGCCCGCATTGTCCAAAATTGCGCTACTATAGTGACGGTATTCAAAAAGGCTCTCAAAAAGTACGTACAAAACAAAGCTTAACACTAATTGAACTCATAAACACGTAACAACAAACGAAAATGAGCAAAGACGCATGATTCATATCGAAAAACGAAAGCTACCGCGCCCTTTCAATGGATCGGCCATGTGGGTCCCGCAACGAAAGTCCACAAAATGTCCCACATACGGGACTTGTGCATCGCCGAGTATGCACGCACGCAGTACAGCCAGCGACACATGTGTCACATGCGCCGAAATCGGCGCGGGCGTCAACGTGTAATATAGTACTAGTGCGATATGGACGCTCTAGTAAGCACAGCTGTTCATGAGATATGTGGTGAGTACGGTCCGACTTATGAAGATGTCAGGAGAGGCGACACAAGTCATAACACTACTGCCACCAAATCCTCTTAAGAGGAAGAAGCGTGGCTTATTCATAGTAGTAAGAGTACAAACCATGCAAGCGTCAAATACCATGTCCCCAGTGCAGAGCTTCTACACATGAGGCTCCTCGCAGTCGCTTGCCTTGTGCTTCCATCGCGGTTCTTATCTGATGATCCTATGGCCTCCTTAGCAGCCATACCAGTCGTTGTTCCCTCACCTTCAGCTGGACAGGAGCAGTCTTCATGACCGCCCTGACGTCCTCGTTCCTGACCCAGTCCAGTCGCGTCCAGCCGCAGGCCCATTTCAGCATACTAATCCCAGCGGAGTGGAGCTGCCTTTCGTGATACTTGTTCAGAGCCCAGCACTCGCTGTCTTGTAGCATCGCAGGCCTTACCGCTGTCCGGTACCACTTCCCTTTAAGCGTTCTGGAGCACCTTCGATCGCAGAGGATTCCTGTGGATTCCCTCCATTTCATCCATGCCGCGCTAATCCGTGCATTCACGGCCTGATCCACACTGTGGCCGATATCAGACTTTGCGAATCGCGCGATTCGCTACTATCGATTCGCGTGATTCGCTAGCGTGCGCGGTCGCGTTGCGGTAACAGCCAATTGAGTGATTTACTGACCGCGACGCGACCGCAGCCGCTAGCGAATAGCGCGATTCGCAAAGTCTGGCATCAGCCTGTCGTTGGTTGCTAGATCGCTCCCAAGGTATCGGAAGTCCTCCACTCTTTCGATGCATTCCCCCACTCCCGTCCACAATCGGCTCTGCACCCTCTTCAGAGCTGAGGAACTTGGTCTTCTTGACATTCAGCCGGAGCCCGCCTTCTGCCAGGACCTTCTGCCATTTCTTCATCTTGACCTGTAGTTCTTCTTTGCTCTCCGCTAATCAGGGCTATGCCGTCAGCGCAGAGGGTCTTTAGTGGTCCTTCCATAAGGCCCTTCACCATGGCATCTAGCGTCAGGAGGAACAGGAAGGGGCTCAGAGCTGATCCTCGGTGCACCCCCACCGTGACGTCTACCTCCTTTGTCAGGCCATGCGGAGTGCGCATAGTTGCCTTCGCTCCTTTGTACATATCCCTCACCAGAGAGATGAGGTGTTCTGGCACATTTCGTTCACTGAGCGCCTTCCATGGCACTGCTCGCGGTAGCCGGTCGAACGCCTTCTCCAGATCGAGGAGGTCTAGAATGGCGCTTTTCGATACTTCTCCATCACTTGCCTAGCGAATGGCATCCGTTGTGGATCCCAGGCGTGAGCCCGCGCTAATCCCGAGAGATCAGGGCCAGTTCCCTCAGCTTCGATCGACTAGCCGTTCATACAACTTCATGGTGTGCACAGTCAACTTGATACCGCGCTAGTTGGAGCAGTCCATTGCGTCACCTTTCTGCTTGAAGATAGGGCGATGGTGCTTGTTCTCCAGGCATCCTTCCTTCCGCAGTTACCGTGTCAAGGAATCGTTTAAGCCATCTGATCCCGCACTCTCCAAGCGCCTCTCATGCCTCGATTGGCACCCCTTCTGGACCTAATGCGTTCCCAACCTCCATCTTTCCTATTCGCGACGGACCTCATCCTCTCTCCACAGCGAAATGGGGTCAGCCGTTGCATCTGCTTGCGAGTTACCTTCGTGAGGGAACTCTTCACTCAGTAGTACACTGTAGTACTCTCCCCACCTCTCCTTGATCTCGGCTGGCTCGCTCAGGATGGTGCCCTTGTTGTTCTTTACACTGTTCATCACCGTGATATCTTGGGCAGCTCGGTGCCGAGCCCTAATCAGTCTGAAGACGAACTTTCCGCATTTCGACTCTCCAGCTTTTCGTACAACGCGTCCATCTCTGTGTTCTTAGCCTTGGCAAGCCTCTTGCAACTTCTGTAAGCAGCGAGGTCCTCAGCGCTCCGCGTCTTCTGCCAGCGCTTGTATGCTTCCTTCTTCCTTTTCACGAGTAGCTGGAATTCTTCGTTCTAGAACCACGCTGCCTTGTTTCCCCTAACTCCACTTCCAGTTTCGCCCAGTACCTCTTTGGCGCATCGTAGGGTAATCAGGTAAGGACCAGTGCAGCATCCCTCCAGGTCCGCTGCACTGGTCCCTTCGGATCCGGGAGACAGCTCCCATTTCCTCCGCCTGAGATCATTCTTCTCAGCATGGTGCAACTTCCACCACCTGCTTCTCCTCTCGATTCTCACCCTCGTTTTATTCGGGAGTCTATGGCTATGTCTGCCAGGAAAGGCCTGTGCTGGGAAGCCAGTTTTTCGTCAAGGAGTTCTTTGATATGCTTAACAGTTTTGAAGGATGATCTTCTTACCAGCACATGATTGATTTCCGTTTGCCTTCCCTCCACTGCTGTAGGTAACATGCTGAGTCTCCCTTTTCTCGAAGTAACGTGCCTGCGAAAGTCAGATCGTGGGCCGTAGCCAGGTTCAGAACCCTCTCATCTTCAGCGTTCCTCGTTCCTATCCACTACCTCTCGTGCACCCCTTTCAGCGCTTCTTCTGCACTTGCCGACGTGGCCATTAAAGTCACCTGCTATGGTGGTAATCTGCCGAACCGATCTTATGGCTTGGTCAAGGCTCAGGCAGAACTCGTCCTTCTCATTCTCGGGCAACCGGCTTTCCGGTGCGTACTCGGAGTATGGTCTAGTACCCTCCTTCGTATCTAGCCTTACAGCCATGAACCGATCGCTGATCCTGTGCACAGTGGACATAGCCCTTGAGCGACTTCGCTACCGCTATAGTAACCCGCTCTGCCTGAGTCTGCTCCATTGTAGTTGAGTTTGACCCTTTCCCCGTTCCCCTGGCGTTGGCTCCTTTCTGTCTCCTAAAGGCATGTGACTTCAAAGTTTCCTGCGCATCATTCAGATAAGCAACCAGGGTCAACCCTCGCGTTGCGCAAATTCCCCAATTTTAACGACCCCCTTCCTTTTCGGGGGGTATGCGTACGACCCCCCATATAAACTATCATGTCTTTCACATAATTTAATGCTCATCAGTGCTCATCAATGATGGCAGTCACCAACATGGAGAAGTGGTGACCGTGGTCAATCGCGCGCGCTCTGTCTGCCCTCAGAGGAGGAAATCGAGGCAACTAAAGTTTTATTCATTAAGTAGAACGAAATTCCAAATTTTGCGTAAACCAATAGTCATTCTAAGTCGTAGAGATTCTTACTTTCAGAAACCCACGGCCGTTTTTATCTCCTCTCACTTCTCTACCTTATAATCAAAAAGCTAAACCTTGTAGCAATTACATTGCAATCCAAACCCCTTATTCAGAAGTTATATTTCTTTTCACAAGCTGTTTCCATGAAATCGGACCACCAAAACTTTGAAAATGCTAAATGGTTTCTTCCTGACGAGCATTTGAATGTTGTGGCTGTTCAGGTATTTCAAGACAATCGTGCCGTTGTTCTCCGTTTTCTGTGCACACGCGAATTTTTGACCATTCAAACATTCATAACTCTTCTTCATAATCAACTTTTGTAAATGTCTAAGCTAATTAAAACTAGAAGATCAGGGCTTTCGATAAGCCACCTGAAAATTTTCAGCGATCATTTTTTACAAAAAATAGCTTCCGTTGTTCCGTTCTTGGGTGTTTGGGGTCCGACTTTTGAGAAGGTGCGAGTTTTCGACATTCAAACGTTAATAACTTTCTTCATACCTCAATAATTTTGCAGATTCTGAGGCTAATCAAAAACTAGAGATTAGGCTTCCGAATAAGTGCTAAAACTTCTTGAAATAACACTCGCTCAAAAAAATAGTCCGTTGTTCCGTCAAATTCCACCTTGTTTTTTTCAAGCCTTTTCCTGCGACCTCCCTTCCTGGCCTCGGCTCTTCCCGCCCTCGATCTCTTTCACTGAGGTCCTCCTCTCACTGAAAGATCTCGACCGCGTTGGTGGCGAGGCTACGTGGCGCGAACCCAGGTGACGATAGGGGGTAAATGCGCCAAAAGCCACCATGTACTTTGCCCTGAGACGCGCAGGTGGATTCAGGGATGGACTCCCTGTTTCTGTAAGTGCTGTGTTGATCATACCAGCTGTCTCCACTCAGTGCGCATCCATGCATGCTTGCGTGTGTGGTGCGGCTCTTGTGTGTGCGTTGTATCCGCATGTCGGCACAGCCACAAAGCTTTGCATTCAAGTAGACTGGAAGTAAATATGGAAGGCGATTCGGGGCCGCTTGCCAAGAAATAAGCCCCTTGTTCCCTCGCGGATAGCGTGGCTAACTACCTGGAGGTCCTATCCTAGCCCGCCGACAAGAGCGCTTGGCAGCTACTTCGTGTGCCTTCAATATGCCGAAAACAGCAATATGGATGCCTCATTCCCCTGAACCTGAGGGAGCCCCAACTAGGGCAGCGTTGGGTAGGACCGCCTCGGAGAGGCTGCTAGAATCTGCGGCGCCGGTAGTAGTCTGCCTAAACGAAGAAGGACTAAGAATGGCGATCTGTACTTTCAAACGCACGAACGCTTGCATCGCGAAGCTCACATCGAAGATCTGATGATTCGCGCCAGGAAGATCAAGTACACGTCATCGAGCTGACCGAGACGAGAAGGCACCACCGCTACCCGCACCCCGTTTTCGATACTGGAAAGAACTGTTTCCTTGAACATGCGACAGCAGAGGCGTGGCGGTGTGGTGTCCCTCTGTCAACACCACTGGCCACATAACATCAGGGATTCGTACGATACGAAAACGCCTTACGAACGCCGAATCGGACTTGAGGTGAGGTTGACGAAGATGTAGTTCCAACTCCTGCTGTGACAATCTCGTCGCCTACGCACCACGATCCGAGCTATGACGAGGAGGACCACGAAGCATTGGATTATTAGGAATTGAGTAGATTGGAGAATTACCTGTCTCAAGGTCCAACCGTCGCGACTGCTAAACGCCAAGATTGGCCCCGAGATGAACGGCTGTAAGAAACTTCACAACATGCGGTACCACTGGATGCTTGGATATCGGGCGAGAGACTGTCCGGTTTATCATGTCGACCCAATACCATCCATTGGTAACTCGCCGTTCGCGAAGCTCCTCTCACCTTGCGCTGACTGGGAGTCCCCTGATGAGACCAGTTCCATAATCGAGATAAGACCACCTTCGAATCTTCAATCGAAGTTTTGCCTCGAACCGACGGTCGCTGGTTGTCCAAAGTTCTACACCGGGATCGGACCAATTCGTCCTCCGCCGCACAGATTCCACTCTCTCGATGCGTGTTGAGAGGCAGCAACAAGTTCCCAGGAAGCGAAAGTCCACAGGAACAGTTCATCAAAACTGGAACACTCGCTTCCCTCCGTCAGCTTATTCCATGGAGGATTCCGTCATCGAAAAACATAAGACGAAGGAGTACTAGCGGCTCGTTGAACATCTTCACGATTGTGGCAAGAAGGCGAGACGTTATAAAGTCACCAAGGGACTCTGCTCTCGGAAAGCTCGAACGATACGCCAGTTGGAGCCGCCGAGCTGGCAGGCAATCCCGACACCACGGAGCTGCGAAGCTAGTGCGAGAGGCGATAAAGGAGATTCTCAAGGACGAAGAGCAGCACGTATTAGCTGCAGCCACAGAGGCGGGAGGAGCATCACCAGCAAATCCCCGCGAAGCCTATGCCACACTACAACCAGAGATGACCTGCCCTCCGACGCTCCAGATGGAACATTTTACTGCAATCCGAAGGCAATGGAGAAATCTCCACGACTTCTACTCGATCTCTTCGATAGCCATGCTCCATCTGCCTACTTATCACCGCACAGAGGATGATACCTTGTCCCTTCAGTTCTCGTGCGTTCCGAAGTCCACGACCCGCCATCAAGTCGGCTAAAGAATTTTGTACAGCGCCCGTCGACAGGCGTTAGAACAGGAACATCTGAACGCCACGCCAGTTATCAGGTAGAACTCTGCTCCGACTCTCACACGCGTACCTGTCCAGAATGCAAGTACCCACGTCCGTGAAAACCAGACCGTGTTACTGACAAAGAGAGAGACTTGGACGACAATGGCAACGTATCGCCAATCTCCCGCTGTCCTGTCTATCTACAAGCTATTCACAACGAGTCATCCTTAACAAGCCGATTCGGTCAGAAATACTAGATTGAGACAGCCATGCGAGCAGAGAAGGGTCTCGAAAAGGTTCAGCCCGATCGATCATATCCACACGGTTACAAGACGCAAATTGATAGTTTACAGGGATACCCAAATTGGCGCTTTGTTCTCACATTCATCGACTATAAGAAGCGCTTCGGACTCGGTGAGACAGAAGGGTCAATCGGAACCCTTTGGGCCACACAGGGCGTCGCTACTAGTACATCGAAGATTCTTGCGTGAGCTCTACAGCAACTTTACGACAAGAATCGCACCAATTCACAAGGAGGTCATCAATCGACGTCATAGAGAGGTTTCGACAGTGCGACCACCATTTGACGCCCAAACTCTTCAGCGCCGCTCTCGAGACCTCATGCCGTCAACTGGCGAATAGGAGACATGGGAGCAGCGGTGAAAATCTGGTCGAGTACGTGGTCGCCAGGAGGTACGACCCCCCCCCGGAATCGAGACTGGCACGACTCCCCTCTAACAGGCAAACTTAATTCCAATCTAAAATAAATCCTGCCAAAACAAATCAAAAAATTTCTGGCAAAATAATCTAAGCGACGCTTCATCTTGTCAATCTATGCACGTCTTCATCGCTACATACTTCTGTGTACATAACTGAAAATATCGACTCCGATGCGAAAGAGGCATTAACTTTGTTGTGACCTCAAGGCGAGGTTCGTTTCAGAAACGTCGCCCCCGCTCGGGGGACAGCGTTGGTCGGCCTTGGGCAACCTTTGGGCCCCATTCCGCCCCACTATGACGCCGCCTGCCCGATGGCAAATTCGGCCCGTTGCTTGATCCAATCGCTGTTTGATATACTCATGCAAAATCCAGATGGGGCACCACTGCAACACACAAACCCGCCTCGCTAGATGCGTAAGAAGTCCGACCCACAGGGAGTCGAGTGAAGACACGGTTGCGAATTATACTAAGAATAACAATATATATCAAAGTATATCAAAACACCGATGATCAAATCAAACGGCCGAATTCAACGGCAGCTGCGCGTCGTTGTCACTGGTAAAGATTTGGCCGAAAAATTATCAAAAAAAAACCACGTCCGAATCTACACCCATCGATGAAGTCGACAATTCCTACCATTATTCACAACCCTTTAGAGCGCTTGAGGAAGAGTCTCACACAATAAGAACAGATCCTGAACGTTTCCAACAAGCATCGAAATTGATCCCATGGAACCTACCTTGCAAGAAAAGATAGGGTGCGTACCCAATATTCGTCGACTACAATGTCGAGAGGCCGAAACTATAACACGAGAGATATGTAATATTATAGCAATTATATATATCCTGAAAAGGATATGTTTTGGAAAGCGGAAGTGTGCTTCTGATGGTCGTTATAAAGTTAATAATACGCTCTCAAAATATAGAATTAGAGCTAATCACGACTCGAAGAATCATATCGAAGGTCGATCGGCCACATGGAAAATGCAGCTCCATCTAATCACCAGCATTGCGTAAGTGACTGTTCAAACTCGCATGTGTCTAGAACAATATCTACGACGCGAAATAGAAAATAGGAAGCAAATCGTACATCCATAAGCCAGATGGTATTGATAAGCAATGCTCCCTCCTCCAATCAACAGTGCAGTAACGAATATGAAAAGTGTTAATAAAATAGCAGACCTTCGAAACAGAACTGTATATAAGAATACATAGTAGTGATTGTAGCTTAATTCCTAAGTACATACACAATTCATATCTGCCAGCGCTTTTCTACATAACAGCCGTTGACCGTTTTTCCGAAGGGTCCGCTAACACAGGCGTCATTCTCAGCGAGGTATTAAGGGAAAGGAGTCAGTGATAGGTCGGAGAGGTGTCCATTTAGAGCGCGTGCGCACTATGTGACTCTTTCTTTGCCGGGGATAACACCCTCTCACTATCTAGTACTGCCTTTCAAAATACGCCCTTCTCATGAAAGGTGGAGGAATGGAGGCGACTGAACCTGCAAAGAAATTTAATAATCATGTGTTTTTTCGGATGTTTTCATTTTCTGGACTGCGCTATACCTATTCCCTATCATGCACCATGCCCTACACATCGCTGTTAACTGACCGCCCAAGGTACGCACACCCCCATGGAACCAGCCGCAACAGAGTAACGACCACCTGTCCGAGGATTTCCTCGCACGATATTCACCCCTGCATAGAGTGAAGGTATCCGACGCATGACAACTCCACCACCACATATCGTCATTGCATGGGACGACAATTCGTTTCTTATAACGCCTAACATCGAGCAAGCGGCGCGAATGCGGCTGATTCGACGCGCCTGTGGTAAAGTGTTTACAGGTGAACCTAACGAAGAACGATGTTATATGAGAAATGATTGGTTCTGAGCGCGCGAGTGCGAGCGCAACGGAACGACATCACCGAAATGCTCGCAGCTACTGTACTAGTCGGAAATCGATCATGATAGAACGAAAATCTAGCTCCAGAGCTGAGCAGAGGAAACGAAGCGGCATATTGAGAGCGTACACGAAACAATAAGGAGAGTATAAGCAAGAAGACGAAGAACATCCAGGCTCCCGTGCACCACCATAACTTCCGAAATTCCAGCTGTCCTTCCTACACTAAAACCTACGCCTCAGAAGACTTGAGCTGACTACTCAGGCGGACGAGCCAATGCGATCAGACGATATCAACAACGCGCTAGTCGAGAGGACGATGGCTAGAGTAAACTATACACGGCAGTGCAAGGGGAATCCGGAAGTGCCGAAGACATACGCCAACGACCGAAAGATCAGAGCTGCGTTTCGCACAAGGACTCACAACGACATAAAACGAGCACGGACGTCAATGCGAATTTTAGACGACTGCCGTTGGACCAGAAAGCGGTACCACAACACAACTGGATCCCTCGGACGTAGACCGAACCACCTGGGACAAAACACCGCCGCCGATGGTCGGACTTCTTCACGAAACTCTGAAACGGAAGGCATGATGGACTTCTTTCCCTCAGGCAGGACGGATCACTGACCACCTAGCAAGCGACAAAGGGACGAAGAGACGTTAGCTGGCGCACGCTCGACAATAAACGACCCAGATCAAACGACAGACAGTGACAGGTGTGATTCCCTCGGAACCCGCGAACTATGCATCTCTTCAAAAGCCCATAACTTAACTTCTTGAAAATATAATGATGAAGAAAGCGGTAAGATTGTTGAATCCTCTATGCTGAACTATTCATAACGGCTGTGAAATTTCCCTGACACTTCAATCTCTGCTCATTTAACTTACGCGTCTCTAGAACTCAATTCAGGCAAATTCGACTACACTATTGTTTTCGGCTAGAATTTGTTTGAAAGCATCAAAACCTTCCTTCAGAAAGTTTGTCTGCTTACGGTCGCTGACAGAGGAGGCGTTTATGGAAAATACGCCTGCGCGGTATACGCCGTGCACCTATCTGTGGCAGAAATTCGCACTCGCATTTTGCAAAATTCTTCTGTTTTTTCTTTGAAGAAGTGTTAGTACAAAACGCCGTCTGTCGATAGCGTCGATTGCGGATAATAAGCTGATAGTGAACTTATAGTGCTCATGGCATGACTTTGATGCTCACCATGGAGCTCATGTCTGTGTGACATGCTCCGAAGCGTGCAGAGCATCCTGAGAACAATTAAGCGTTTATTGAAAAGTGCAACTCCCGGACCCCTGCACTTTCAAACCTCTGCAGCCGCGTTTGGGATACGACCCCCTCCTTTTTCGGCTCGGCTGATACAGACCACCCTCGTTGTTCTTTGCGCAAACGCAAGGTTGACCCTGTAACAACTCTCGGGAAATTCAGTTAGCGCTGTCTAATCCTCGTCCAATTCGACCTATTAACTGGCTCCTTTTGGCCGAGCCGTTCACTTCTGGACCCTCGCATACGTGAATACAGACTCCAGCGCTGTACTGCGCGCCACTTCTGATTGATCTAGCTTTACTCACAGAATAGTTTGGAGCTTTAGACGTGCCTACTAGGTGGGGTCTTCATCCACCGCTAGCCTGCCTACACGGCCTTGCGCTTACTGCACCATCCTTGCAATATCCGTAGGGTATGGTGGTCGCTAGGCAGGAATCGAAAGCTCGCGCTATCAATGTCGCACCATGAGTCTACAACGGAATTATGAAAGCAAAGATAGAAGCAAATGGTAGTAGTTTTCGCGAGCTAACTCCACTCTCAGTACTCTATCCGCAAAACTATGTACGAGTAGCACTGGCTAAGCGGACCAAGCACGTAAGTTGGCAGAGACTTTTATCCAACACGAGGTGATCTTCGAACTTCTCCAAACTTCGTGACTTGATGGTCATCCATTTTGCGGAAGGCTTCATGAAGAACCCTTTGGAGTTTTTTAGCTTCTGTCAAAAATTTGTCTTGTAGAGTTTTAGTGGAAGCCAATCTTCGGAGAATGTGAGTATAGCTTCCTTCAAAATCTGGATCGGGTAAGAATTCATATTTTTCAGGCCTTGAAGAACGGTAATTCGCTAGCATTGAGCTGTTAGATCCCATGCTCTTGACGTTAATTAGATACACCGAGATCCGTCAAGCGACCTTTCGCATGCAGTCCAAGACAGTATTCCCACTCGCAATGAATCACCAATTTAGAGCGGTTGCACCAATGATTACGAATATAAATCCACATTTTCGATGCTCCCATGTTACGCACTATACGGCCCTGATGCCCTTATTTTGCGCAACAACTATTTTTTTCCGCCGAGTTACCGGAAAAATCTGCGCGGGTAATAAATTACTGATGCTTTATCTATTATCTATTATTGGCGCTGGCGCCATTGAAGCGAATTCTGAAGCCCAACCTGAATGCGAAAAAATTTTGCCCTCACGAAAGATTGAACCTTGGACCATTTCCGGCCGCATTTCTTTGGCATTCGCTAGGCGCTCAGCGAAAATGAAGCACGATTTTTGAGTCCACGTCATGAGCTCCTATAACATGCAGATAACCGTTTGAAAAGCCTTCCACACCCTGAACGCCCTCCGCTTGTAAGTCCCGAATATGGTTCTATTCATAATAACTGCCTGAACTTGTATGCTCGTCATCCTCATGCGACCACCACGCACTCGCGCCATTTAACCTCGTCGATCTGTTAAAGATAGGCGAAGAGATCGAATTCAAATTAAACAACTCTTGTTTAGTTTTTTTTTCCAAAGTATGGTCTCCTTCGGTGATTCCCTCTCCCATTCACCTGTCTCAAGGCTTCTGTCAACCGTGACACTAGGCATTACAGAGCTTTGTAGCGCTGTCTGCTAGCTCTCGTACTTTCACACTTCTACACATCCTGCTCTCATTATTTCCTTGAAAAGGCTCAGTCTTAATACTACACGAATCGCACCCTTTCCCATCTACACTCTTACCCTTGGTGCCAGAAACCACCATTTGTCTACCAATGACGATGGACGGCTGACCTAGTGGGTGTAGTCTTTGGAAGGCCTGTAGAGCCCAATCTACGAAGAAGGAGGTACTGCGGAGAGAATGAAAAGCGATTACGCACCTCCGAGTCATTCTTCCCCTGGCGCTTAACCCTACTACTGAGCGTTTCCGTGACCCTGACCAATTTCACTCGCTGGGCCCCCGAATCACATTGTGTCAGGCCTTGTTTTTGTGAGCAAAAGTGGGAAATAGAAGGTTCGAACAAAAGGTACAACTGCATTCACAGTGTAGGATCCGTGCTCTAGTCAGCAAAGTACACGCGCGACGCGCTGCGTCGCGTCACTTGTGTGGTTGCAATTCGCATTGATCGTTGTCGTGTTTCCCTCAGTGACGTAAGATGTCGTCATTAACAACGTTGATCGATAGCGCGAGTGTGTTGGCTTATTCCTCTGTTATTTATAATAGTGCGCATTGTCTTTTCCGAGTCGTCACGTTGTTCCATATTCGATTTGGGCGAATTATCCTGCTGGTTTCCAGAATCATGGCCAACCCAAACGAGGGTGGCTGCCTCGATGAACTAGAACAGACACTTGGCTCGTTCAGGACTGAACGAAATACTGAAGATGGTTCGTTTGTGCAAGTTTTTGTTTCATTTTGATTCATTTTATGTTTCCACAGCTTTCTAATTCTGTGCGTTCTGCCTTTCATCTTTTCATTGATTTCTGTATTTCATTCACACAAATAAGTATAGCAGAGGTTCGTTCAAATTAGCGAACTGGTTACAGTCTGAGTTAAATGTTGTATGTATAAGCAGTTTGGGGCAAGGAGGTGGACGTGACACAAAAATTATTGAGACAAATGGCTCCAAACTCCACTCAGGGCTCCTTCATAGTTCACTTCTCAGGCGATCTGGGGGTGTTGTTCACTAGGACAGAAAGTGACTTTTTCGCGTATCGCAGCGCGGAACTCGCTGCGGGAACCTCAGGTCCACCGCCAACCATGACTGCACCTGGGGTTCTCGGCGAAAAACGTGTCGCGCTGTCGCCGTCTGTCCTGGCGAACCGCACCTGCGATTTGGCGATTCGGCGGTTCGACGACTTGGCGATCCTGCGGAAGGGGATGGGTAATTATCGACTGAGTTCTCGCCATCGCACCATGAGGAATGGTCATACTTGGGGTTGCTCCTATCAACGCCAGAGTGGTGGAGCTACTTAACGTTGGTCATCGTTGACGGGAAAACTTCCTCCGTGCTCTTCTCTGGGGCGGTATTCAATCCTTCCCCCAGGGGGATATATCCCCATACTCTGATTCAATCCTCTGGGGGGACAAAAAAGGGTTGCGTCATAGGACCTAGCATGCCTCTGTGTTTCTACCTGCAGACAGTTAGAGCAGCGCAACCCCTCAGGGAAAAGTGTTTCATCAGTGGAGGGTATCGCGCTGCTCTAACTGTCTGGCAGGTAGAAACACAGAGGCATGCTAGGTGCTATGGCGCAACCCGTTTTTGTCCCCCCAGAGGATTGAATCAGAGTATGGGGATATATACCCCTGGGGGAAGGATTGAATACTTCTCCTGGTGAAGCACTTCTAATGGCAGGTGTCAGACTTTGCTTTTCGAACGATGCACGATATTAGAGGGCGTCGAGAGTGTCCAGAATCCCTCTCATTCACGTGTTGCTCTCGCTATGTCCACTCTCACCCAGTTCCCATGCCATGAGCTTGAGAAAGTGGCGAGAGTTAGTGAGTCAATTTGCGAATGACCCTCGCCACTCAACCCCCCCCCCGGTCACGGACTACATGAACTGTGTTCTTTAAACTGATTTGGTTTGATGCTTCTATCTGCGCTCTCTCCCCTCCAAGGCTTAGCCCCAGGGCTTCACCTGTTCTCTAATCGTCTGTGCTCTCCGCCATTCGTTGCAGGACCATAGACGAAAATTTATGTAGTCCGTAACCCCCCCATTCGAATCGCTGGTAAATCTTTCGAACCACCGGCGCTCATTTGTACCCTGTGATTCGCTAGCTCACTACATTCGCAAAGTCGGACGCCCGCCATAATAGGTAACGGACCACGCGGCACATGATGCCGCACGGGAATCAAGATAAAAGACGGTTTTTTTTGGCAAGCACTTTTGGTCAATGTTATGACGGCTTTCAGATACAGTGAGTCTTAGAATGGTCTGAACTAATAAATTGTCTTGTAGATGCAGATGCAGATACCACCTCTGATACCGATTGGCGTTCTGCTAGGTTGTCATCCAGCGATGATAACTGTTCAAGGTTTGTTCTTTCATTTCATGTGGTTTGAAGCGTTACCAGTTTTATTAATTTATTTATGCCATGACAAGATTTAAGACAGCGTTGAAATAGAAGACAACTCCTTAAAGAAAACACTACAATGGAATACCAATCATGTTATCTTCTTCCGATGCCTTTTAGCTTCAATGATGCCCTTCGCGTCCAGCAACTGGAAGAAGAGCAAGAACGTTTGAACAATTCTTTGTTCTCTCTAAGCTCCCACTTCGCTCAAGTTCAGTTTCGGCTTAAGCAAATTGCAGAAGCCCAAGGGGAAGACAGAGAGGTAAGCTATACAATGAGTTTTTCACATTTGCTAAGGCTTTCTTTTTGTGAACTGGATGAACGTAGATTCCGCGTGCACTACGAAGTGCAACATTGTTTCCTACTTTTTGGTGCGCGCGCACTTTTTTCTTTTGAGTTGTTTTGCCTGCGCCTTTCCTCAAGTTCTCTTAAGACTTCCCCATAACAAAACCCATCTTGGCAAGCAACACGAAGCATGATGACGAAAGGCTGACCACATACCATATCCGGATTCGGTACACCTTTAGAGGAAGGCGAAACGGTTTCCATTCTTTTTTGCTGTCGTAGAAGGTGCTGCACTTCCGGCTAAATCTGATCAGAGAATCTTTAAACCAACACCGATTAGTATCAATAAGGCATTACGTTTCGAGAAGACTCACGCTTCGAGCGTAGCGGGATAAAATTGGGTGCTTCTCTGTTGTCACGACGCTGAATTCGATCAAAAACTAGGAAGGACTTCTGGGATCCTCTTTGTTCTGTTTTATTTTGACTGAGTAGGTTTTTCGTGGATCATTCCCTAGGGCTCTCATTAAGCAAGATTTTAGGAGCACAGTTTCACAGTTGAGATTGTGTTATTTGTATGAAGAAGTGTAGATCAATAGAAGCGAAATGGTACGCATTGAAAAGAGGACGAAAGAAAGCAATTAGCCATATGTATATTAGATTTGGTTATGTATGTGGAAGTTGAGGTTACAGAGTGGAATACGGCTGCAGAGGGTGATGTGGCGGTATTCTTTGGTGTTACGGAAGCTAGCTCATTTTGGACTAAGCCATAGGGGTGAGAGACTTTGCAAGATGTGCAGTATGTACCTAAAGAGTTCTTTCCCGAGTTCTCTCCCAGGCTTGGGCTTAGGTTCTCTGCAAAATCAAGGCGTTTAGGTTGCACTGAGGAACGTTTTATAATGGTAATCCGAGAGAAATTAGCAGCATTCAGACTTTGTGCCGCGTTTGGGTTTCGCGATAAACACACACGCTGCAACGCGTGGCTCAAAATCAGTGCTAATATGCTGGCTTTGTCATTCCTCAAGTGCTTTCTGTTTTTGTTTTTTGTTTTTCTTTTTTGGTCGGTTGAGATGGTTTTGTTATTGTTTAAGACCTAAACTGGTGAAGCTGGTAAGGTGCAGCAAGTAGGACGAAGAATGTTCGGTCAAGTACAACGTTCAATGTACATATCAGTAAAAGAGCTAGTAGACATTTGCCATGTTCCCGTCATCACTTTCACCTTATTTTAGAAATTGTTGCGAAACTGAGTGCGGCCCAATGGAATTTTGCTTGAACTGAAAACCCACCTCTTTTCATAGACTCTTATTTTCAGGCGCTTCTGAAAAACCTGCAAGATTTCGCCTTCAAAGGATGTGCGGATATGAACGAATTGAAGAAACTGCGTAGCGAAAATGACGACGGGGAAGTGTTGCAGATACAAAAGCAGAGGTATTTATACTAGTTCCATCATTTCTTTGTTGCACTTGGCGATTACAATGCTAGCCTGTGATTTGCGGTTCAGTTGTGATCGTCACTCATCATACTGAGCACATTTCCGTGACACCATGCTTTCCGAAAGCTAGTCGTGTGATATTTGAGTTCTATGTGATAAGATATACGTGCAGGAACTTACGGTGTGGGGGAGAGGCTTCTTCTCACGTTATTCATAGATCATGAAATGGTTGTAGAATTGGGAGTCACATATCTTTATAGTAACTTTTTGCAGACAAAATGAATTACTCAAACAATTACGCGAGCAAATAGAAGATCTAGAGCGAATAGCGTACGAGAATGGCGAGGGTGATATGCCAAGTACCTTAATTTTGCAGAAACAGGTTACTCCTTTTGTATATCTGTATATATCTTACCATAATTTTTGCACTCTAGTTTGTACTCAATTGAAGGGTTTAGAAAGCCGCCCTGGACGAGTTACATGCTAAAATGTCCTTAAATTTGGAGTTGGACAAGATGTCGCTTGCTGATATACAAAAGCATGTTGATGAAGCTCTAAAGCAGGTATGTCATTTCCCTTTGCAGCTGACATTGAACTCTTGATTTTTCTCATTTGTTTCACTTTGTTTCGAAAAAAGCTCGGCTGTTTCAGCTTGTAA
This sequence comes from Ostertagia ostertagi, assembly GCA_036418205.1. Classification (NCBI taxonomy): domain Eukaryota; kingdom Metazoa; phylum Nematoda; class Chromadorea; order Rhabditida; family Trichostrongylidae; genus Ostertagia; species Ostertagia ostertagi. The sequence goes on from MU868404.1 coordinate 156,019, forward strand.
ATCCTTTCAAAGAAAAGCAACAACTTGTCGAGCAGTTGCAAACGCAGATAATCGATCTTGAAAGATTTGTGAGCTACTTGCAAAAGGAGAATAGTTCTACGGATGGATCACCGGCTAAAGTGAGATCTTGAAGTCTTCATGAATACTATTCAACAAGGGTTTGCAATTTAGGCAATCACGTCCTCGCAATTCACTGCAAGCAAACCGAAATCGAGTTCCTTCTTCGCATTGATTGGCGGCTCAGCGCAACGTTTTCAAAAGAATCAGCTCAAGAATACATTACGAGGAAACCACTACGGGTGGGATCCAGCTCCGAATCTGTGTACCGTTCTGTTTCTTTTTTCAAAAAGAAGACTTCGTTTGAGGGGGGATTAATTTTCGATATTTTCCAAAACCACCCGCTCTAGTCTCAGTACGCGCAGCGAGAGCTACGTATAGATGAACTTTGAAGCTCTCCCTCATATTGTACCTTATTTGAAGTCTTTCGCTCCCTGTCTAGTTCTACTTCTCCCTTCGAAATACGCTGTCAACGCACACTAATACAATTCTCCCGCAGAAAACAAAACTCTTTCTTCCTTCGAGAATTCTCGACGATGGCCCACCCATCTTACGTAAAGATACGTACGTAAGGAAGAGATCGTGCATGGCTATTTTCCATGGTGCTACGCTTGAATTTCCCACGAACTACTTCACATTGATTGCCAGAATCTTTTTCTTGTTCATATTTGTGAGGTTGAGTAGGGCTTTTCTTCCTGAGAAAGTGTGACTAGAACAGGAAAAATCCAACGCTTCATCCACCACGACACACAAGAACCCGAAAACAAGGCAAAAATAGGACGAACGTAAAAGTAGAGTACGGGAGAGACACACGAAGGTGATGGCAGTCGATATTGTGCTTTTTAAGTCGAAGTCGGACGGGCTGCAGCGCTAGTTTGACTGTTGGAATCTTGATTAGGTGTTGCTGCTCATCACGGCTGTTCTTACAAGGCGGAACCTGGTGAGGGCAGTGAATGCTCTCCTTCACGGAAAGAAAACACAACGATTCATCTAAATGGCTTACCTTTATGTTCACTATTATCTGAGTTTTCGCGTCATCGGGAATTTCCTCTGATTGAAGGCAGAATCCCGATCGTTTATGCTACCTCTCCCTCTGTTCCTTTGTAATCTGCAGTTTGTAGTTTACCAGTGTTAAATTCCAGTGTGAAATATTTATGGCATGTTTAACTATCCCGAAGTCTATTTCAGTGATGAGCGTGCACGTTTGCAGTTGGCGGTAGATGCAACTCAGCGAGTGTTGGAAAAATATACTCTTTTGAATATCGAAGGCTCATCAGGGGAAAAAGACTTACAAGAAATGGATGTCGTAAATGATGTAAGTTATCATGGCTTCTAATCTTGTCCTAAGGTTTTGCTTAATGTCGTTTTTTTCAAACGTGCTTCAATTATTTACCTTTCTCGACAGAGCAGAGGAATTTGGCATGGATTCGTTTCGCAGTGTAAACCGCATTTTTATAGGTAGAAGATGAAGTGCTATAGGATAAAAGAAGAATTCCGTTTTCGAACTCTTAGGCAACGGTAATACGAAGGCACCCATGCGCGTGTCGTTCTTAAAAATTCTCAGGACCGAACGATTTGGTTCTCATCGCCATCGTAGTCAGGGGCGTAGCAGAGCAAGACATCGACGTGCTACTTTTTGACCGTCCCGTCGTTTCAGCAGCCTAGTCTTCATCGTGATGTGTTGCAGAGCGCTGCAGTCGGTTACTACATTAGTAGCCAACAGCTCATCCTGGAAACTGGGCATCCGAAAATGGCGGGACGGTCGAAACGTTGGTCATAGCAAATTCACCCACTTAACAGCCTCGTAACAGGTGTGGCCAAAAGCACAAACAAGTAGCAAAAAACGCCGGTTCTAATATGCGAGGACTTGATATTTACTTAGAAGGGAATTTCATGGTTTACTATTCTGTCTTGAAGTCGCTTTTTTTCTATTACCAATTGGGATATTTCGAACTCCGTATTAATATAACTTTCATCTATTATTTGCGTCGTTATTCAGTTATGTGTCAGTACATGTTCTTTGATGCAGGAGATTTTTGAACGGTCAGAAGAAGAAGTCGTTTCTGTTGTGAGAAGACAGCTGTGTCCATCGTTGAGAGCACTACTGGAGCATGGCATGCTGAGTGAAACGGTCAGTCTACGTTCTCTACCATCATCCCTCGGCTTGGGGTGCTTTGTATCAAAGAATGGTTCTAATTGTAAGTTTGTTTTCAAGCGTAGAACAACAGGCTGTTTTTTTATTGCGTTGATCGTGCGATTTAGATTCCAAGCCCACTCCGCTCCAACATGTCTGGGATGTCGTGCTGTATTTTTATGGCTCAAAAATGGTCGTGAACTGAGCGAGGCACCCGTACGGACGCTCAGCCAATCGTTCAAACTCGAAAATGTTGGCATGGAGAAGTGTCTTCGAAGCAGGTGATTCATGTTAAATTATTGCTAGGATCTTGAAGTTATTGTCATTAAGTTTATTGATAACACAAGGGAACTATTTCTACTTTGAACAGATCTTGCTGACGACCATTGAAAATATTGTTTCATCGCACGCTCGCTTACGGAGATCGAAGGATTCTCAGTGGAAAGCGTTTGTATCAGCTGCCATGAATGAGAAAAAACTTCCCGCTTGGCTTCGGTAGATTGCTTTCTCGTGCAGCTCTTTCTATTAATGTATTCTTCCTATTTACTTATCCTTATAATTTATAGAATAATTTTCCGAACTCGTCATGTTGTGGAGATGTGTTACAATAGTTGGAGCTACGTATCCAGAACAGGTGTGTTCACAATGAAGAGACCTATAATTTTTTTCCATAGAATTTTGTCCGTTATAATGCTCAATTTCTCAATTTTTGGTGCTTATTGTTACTTGCATATTTTCGATATTGGTTCCATCCTTTAATGATTGCATCTCCTCCGAAGAGATACTAGGAAGTCGACAAGGAAAGGCAAGGAAGTCGTTTCTCGAATCCTACAACTTAGCAATTACGTACGAGTAGTTTTGAAAATATCTGCCGCGTGAGACTCGAATAATTAGAATCTGAAAAATTTCAATTGTAGTTTCGCGAATTTCCCGCATCACTTCCGTTAAGAACCCATAATCACGTGAAGCACTTTTCGTCCTATGCTCGTCGAGTTTCCAAAACCTACGAAATTGCCGTCTACGCTTGCCTGAGTGCTCCAGTGTATGCCTCTCCCTCACGGGATAAGGATGTGATCGTTTCTTTCGTCCAGACCGTTGTGAAGAGGTCTGGTCTTTGGGAGGGTGTAGGTTGTTAGACTATTGATGGATCCAATCGGTAACCGTTCTGGTTCAACAGTCATTACAATATCGCGTGATGTGACCGGCCTAGCTGATTCTCGATGCCCCCCGTCTACGCTTGCCTGAGTGCTCCAGTGTATGCCTCTCCCTCACGGGATAAGGATGTGATCGTTTCTTTCGTCCAGACCGTTGTGAAGAGGTCTGGTCTTTGGGAGGGTGTAGATTGTTAGACTATTGATGGATCCAATCGGTAACCGTTCTGGTTCAACAGCCATTACAATATCGCGTGATGTGACCGGCCTAGCTGATTCTCGATCCCCTGGCAAAAACGGCAGCGCCCCTGTTCTTCGGCTGTTGACGGAGTTCGAAAAGTATGGATGTTGTTAGGCGCTTGGATGTATCGGGAAATTCAAAGAATCATTTCTTTACAATGAGCTGGATTACGCTACCTGCATGCTCGTGCCGCATGTGCAGAGTCCAGATCTTTGAGGCATGTGTTAAAGGGAGCGGTCGTGATAGGTCTCATTTGAACGAGTTCGAAAGGGTGGTTTAGGTGGGAGACCTACCCGAGAAGACGATAGGTGGCGCTTCTGTGGAAGTGGTGCCTCACGGCGCGATAACGCTCTGGGAACAGTCTCTTCAATCACAGAACTCTTGCCCGCTCACCATTTCGGATGGGGCAAGGGTGGCAGTGTTCTGCGCTTTCTCCTTTACTCCCTGCTGTTCTTGTATGCTTCCACGCAGTTTGCTTTGTCCTGCTCGGCTTGGTCTAGCTCGTTCACCATGTTTATTCTCCGATCTAAGCGCGCGTAGCTAGTGCATTTGGAGATTTCGTTCAACTGAGCGTATGTGGGATATCAGGTATCACTGTTCTCATAAACATTGCCCCGAATGGTTCAGCCGCATACCGACCTTTCTGAGAGTGCTCGCGGGGAGTTCTGATGTTCTCAGCAAGAATGCTCTGTTTAGGCGGGGTTTCGATGTCAGAGTCAAGGCCTCTCTCAAGTCGATGAACACATGAATCATAGCGGCATCTAGCACTCTCTTCAAACTTCAGCGAGTCTCATAAACGTGGATTTGGTCGCGCGACCAGACCCTTCTTGGAACCCTGCTTGCTCACATGGCATATCTTCACTCAGTGTTCGACCGATACTGTAAATGTCTCGAATGAAGTTGTGGATTAGGGATAGCAGCCGGGCTGGGTGGGATGATGCAAAGGTGACTGGTCCACCTTTTTAAAGCTGGATCAAAATCTCAGATTTAGCTAGAATTCGAAAGACGTCGACTGCCACCTTTATGCCTGACCGTCTATCTTCTTTTCCGAACAATAACAATGCTAAACTAGTGACCATTTCTTGACAACTGTCGCTTATTCGGGAGTTTTTTCAGGTTGCGAGGAGTTGTACACGTTGTTGGAGTGTTTACACAAATATAATGTCGAACTACCGGTCGATTTGGCTCTGCGACCATTCCAGCAGATGAAGGACGCATTTTGAATCTTTCCTGATTGTTTTGTTTCTATTCATCATTTCTTTTTTCTACTCATTTGATTCGTAATGCAGGGAGTTTGTGGTGGTCATTATCCTTCCGTCCATTGTGCGCAAATTAAAATTCATTTACACATTATTTATACACGCTTTAGCCCACACTCTGGATCGGGGAAATAATGATCATAGCATTTTAGAAGTCATGTTAAACATGTCGATTCAGAGGTTTTATTCGTTACAGTTTTGTTTCGTTAAACGTCTATATGTGATCATTCTAGTCAAACTATCATCTCATATGATCTTCATCTTGTGATAATAATCTGGTCAGCTTTTTACGATCAATTTCATTGATTACTTATTTAGGTATTGCATTAGTGTTCTGTCGTGGAGTTATGCTTGGTGGAATTTCCCACATGTACTTCTTATTGTATTGCACGACGATGATCGGTTCTCATCTATACTACTGGTTTTCTGGGTACTTTCTAGTGTTTGAAATACAAGTCATGGTATAGCAAAAGCCAAAGTAATTTCACTGATGTCATCATATCTAGCATTTTTCGGATGATCTTGCCAATATTGACTTATCCAAGGTCTCAATCGTTCTTTCCTCTTCATGATTCCGATAAATATATTTCTACTTCATTGATCTTTTTATATTTTTTTTATGTTGTTTCAAATACGGCAGTTATCTGAAATGATGCGTAGAAGAACTGATTTCTCTTCGTTTATCTTTTTCAACACATTGGCGACTAAGCGCTTTTTCTCACGCCTTCCGCGTGGGATCGGGCTTTTCTAAATATCCAAAAAATGTCGCTGCCTCAGTGCTGAGGTGCACCCACTCCAAAGATTACTCTGAAAGGGGTGAAACTTAGTGGAGCAACTGTTGGAACTTCACTTATCTCAGTTCTATCCTGGCTGGTTTCAAACTAACCAATAGTTATGTCGTTTGACTTGAATTTGAAATTCTGAAACAAATTTAAAAGATTTAGTTCCCTTCTCTGACTACCCGCTATAGGTAAATGGGGGTGTCTCAAGATGTCTTCTTGTTGTGAGGCAGAGACAAACAACCTCACCCATCCAAAAATAGTAGAATTCCTAAGAGAATCCCTTGTAAGGCTGCATTCAGCATTGGCGTCATGCGCGCGATTAGGCGACTTCTCTGGAAAAGGATACGTATCGATTAGGTGAGTAAAACATCATGCATCCTTTTGTTCACGGCTGCTAGCCTACTCGCATCGTCACTCGTCATCTAATCCAAACATATGTTCCTTTCGGATCGTCGTCTGATCGCATGTACTAATGCCATGACCCCACTGTGAACGTTGCCTAAGTTTCCCTTTATTATGGTGTCTTCAAAATAAATATTGGTCGCCTTACAAAAATATAACTCACCGAAGAGGGCAGAGGAAATTTTCGCGCAATAGAAAGGTTGGGGGTGGAGGAGATTACTGAAGCCCATGTTACCAAAGAGGCATTCACAATGGTCTGTGACGTCCGTAGTCCCAATTTTTTATTTTTTTGGATATAAATGAATGGCACTGATCTTAATTAAGCTGGCCACCTAATAGTTGTGACTGCTATCAAGTGGCATGGAATCCAATGATCAAAATATTTATCAGCAAATAAAATTAGTGGATTTTTCAGAAAAAGTCCCACTCAATGAGTGATGGCATTCCTGATGTTGACAAGTTCGAACTGACGATTTGCTGCGAACTAGCCAACCATCTGAAGCCGGATGAAGAGGTATTTCTCTCCTAGCAGTCTTCCTTATTATCGATCTTATACGGATTTTTTCACTTTCTGTAGTCCATTTGTTGATTAAAATGTGTTGCTGGCGAGTGGGGAAGGGGGGGGGGGTTTACGTAATACTTGATTTTTACTCAGTGGTCCTGCCGCGTTGGCTGGAGCACAGACGGCCAGAGATCGGGTGAATGCCATAGGACTAAGCCTTGGAGCGGAGAGGGACCCGCGAGAGAGCGCAAAGGGATTTAAAGGGCTGAGTTCAAGTAGTCCGTCGACAGGGGGGGGGAGGGGGGAGGGAAGGGCATTTGGTGCAAAAATGCGCCTCTTTTTGTAGGTCGCAAATTATATCTACATCAATCCTTTGGCGTTAGAACAGATTAAGATTCAGCAAATCATTTGAAAAGGTTGTTTGGCATTGAAACAGCCCTATTTTCAGATCACCGCAATAGGTGGATCATCATCTGTTGTGTTTTTGGGCACAAATAATGGACGTGTCATACATATCAAAAAGCAAAAAAGTCGTTTCAAAGTTGCTGGAAGTTTTGAACTGCCGACTGTAAGATAGTTGTGTCGATCTACTCTTATGGAACCTTATGCTTGAGGGCTTGAGCTGTATGCATTGTATTGTTATTATTATCATTATTTAGAAACAAGTGATTCGACAAATCGAGTTCGCATCAGCTCTCGATATTATCCTAGCACTTTGTGACACTATTCTATTTGATATCGAACTGGAATCTTTTAGTGTGAGTTCAGAACTTTTTCTTGTAGTCATGGTGTAATTCATGTTCTCAGTCTGGTCATAAGGTGCATGTAAGATCTGACAATGCCAGGTTGAAGAAGTGCAAAGCGAAAATCTGTTTAAAGCTATGTTTTAAAGATTGTTTCAAACCGACCGTCAGCGCAGTGCATTGCTGTTAATACGAATCCGATAGTCGATGATCCATTTTGCTTGCAAATCGCTGTCGCAACCACCTCAAAGCAAATACACTTTTGCGAACGACGAAATGGCAAAATGGAAGTTGTGCAGAAATTGAATACAGAAGTAAATACATCTGCAATGGCATTCTCACGGTATACAGATAAAGCCTACTCATTTTTTCCTGAGTTTCATTCAAGATGTTTCAGGCTGACCATCTGCTTTGCAGCGAATGGCATGTACAACATTTACAATGTTTCCACAAAATCGGTGATCCCTTTGTTTTCGTTTGATGCGAAAGTCATCCGACCACAGATCTGCTGCGTTGACATGGTGCGAACCTCATTCTATATTCCATCTCACATTTAACTCTGTGATTACATAAATTGGCTATAGCGTGCACAATTTTGTCCATCTGGATGTGAAGAATGCCGAGGGGGACCCAAGGTTGGCTTTATAGTCGGCGATTAATAGCTATCGTGAATTGCGCAAATGACGCGACCGCAATGCTTCAGTGTAAAATTCATGCTCACTTCATCCAGTAAGAATAGCTCATTTACGACTGTTTACTCAACTGCCGTGCTGTAATGTTTGTCGCGTTGTTTAGCTCTTAGGTTAATGGTATTTGTATGGCTAGCAAAAGCGTGACCTTCAGCCGACCTGATGCTCAGTGAGCACGCCGAATTCCAAGAGCGTTCTGTGCGCTGAAGATCTATATCGTCGCTCTAACTTGAAATGTTCTACAGTCATCCTATCGGGAATGATGTAGCTGGGGTTCCCATTCCATTTTTATTTTGGTTATTTTTTGCAGGAGTTTCTTGTAGCTGGAATGGATGGACTTCTTATCTCTGTTACGGAACAAGGTGTTTCGATTCGACCTCCTACGGTAATTTCATCGGTGATGGTAGATGCGATGGTGTGCTGCTCTCCTTACGTGTATCTTCGGACTTCTGACGAGGTTTTGATTGTTAGGTACTGATCCTTCAAGGCTCTCTCAGATTATCGGCTCTCAAGCTATGAGTTGTGATTCCGAATCACAAGGGAAATGCTCCTGGCGACTTGCCTAGTCATGCTGGAAAGCTGTTTTTCTCCTTCTGAACGCCTTAAATTGACATCAGTCTACTGTTTTCCCCAATTGATAGACTTCCTGAAACTCCATTGCGTTTGAAGGCAGCAATTATAAAATGTTGTTCAGGGGTTCAGATCGGATGTAGGGGTGTACAATCTTTATCGTAAAATGGTACACCTGTGGTGAAAAAAAGCAAAATCCGTATTTGGCCGTTGATTTGCGTCAAGGACGGGCAGCGGCTAAAATGACTTATGTGTGGACGAGTTCACTGTAACGCATTTGGAAGCATCATGTTGATGAATAATCCGGTCAAGCTGCTCCAGTTGTTCCGCTGCTGCCAACTCAGGTCTCCCTAATCGTCGAGAGACCATAGCATTGAGCGCTTTGCTGCGGAATGCTCACCAGGTACTGCTCATCAGCCAACGCTCTTTCGTCGTGTCAGCGCCACATCTTGCTTCTTTGGCAGTCAAGGAACTACTTCAAGTGGTCTATGTACTTCTCCCGCTCCCTCTTTATCGTAATCGTTCCCTTTGCTGAGGTCTTATAGTTATCTGGATTTAGTGCATTGGCCGTTTGGATTTGGTTGCTAAAAGTGGAGTTTACGGAAGAAGGCAGCCCATCAGAGGTAAGGTAGTGGTGGCCAGGTGCCAGGAAGAAGAAAAGGTTATTAAAAACGGCCCAGAACTCGAGAAATGGAAGTCCTTCCTCCCCCGTTGATTTCGGCATTAATGCGACTCTAATCGGTGCTGCCCTCTTCAACGCTAACACACTCTCTTTGATAAGCGGTCAAAGACCTGCGGTGACTGGGTAACCAGTCGGTGGGCGTGCCGCGTCGATAGCGCCGCGGGGACGGCCATGCTAGGTCGCCGGGGCATATCCTTCGTACGACTTCCGGTTGGTCCGCATTTTAGGAACCCGCCTGTCTTTCCGCTAGGTAAGTTTCCTTCCATTGACCTCATCATAGAATCCTCTAATGTGATTGCCGTAGTCATCTGCGCGTCAATCAATACACATATGAAAATTGGTAACGAAACCAATCGTTAACTACTGTTTTCACGATCTAAGTGCATAGTGAGCTCAACTTCTATTTTGTAATAGAGGATTAGGAGGTAAGGCCTTTGTGCTGACTCACAAGCAGTCACAAAGCCTTGCACTCACAACCCATGACTTGGTACCAGGTGGAAATCGTGTCGAGGACGTGACCAGATCGGTACCGACCCCCCCCCCAACTCAGATCGGGATCTTGGTACGACCCCTCTAACTCTCTAACGACCCATTTGCCTTGATGTGGATAAGCGAGTTCCATCAATGCGCAGCAAAGCGCTCGATCGCAGCGCAGTTTATCCGTGGGTCAGATTTTCCGAAACCCCGCTCGAGACCGTCGAAATCTACACTCTCGATAAAAAGGTTCCATTCCCTCATTCCACAACCTATGGAGCAGTATGTGCTAGGGTTAGGTAGAGCTCGATTTGCTGCTACCGGGCAATATTGAATTTGATCTGAAAGCTTTATACTCGAAGAGATAAGCTCTCTCAAATTTTGTCGAGGGAGTGTCGAGGATGCGGAATTTTTCAAGCGAGTTTTTGTCACTTAAGGCAATATCTCTCTAATTTTGCCACAACATTGGAAAGCGAAGATAGTTTTGGAAAGCGGAAGGTTTGCGCTTTCTAACGGTCTGTTTAGCTTCCTTCTTAATTCTCTAGTTGGGGAGATATTTGCGTCAAGGATCTATCAAGGGTGATTCTTGGCCGCTGAAAAAGTTGCTCCCTTCTTCATTATTGCAAATGTAATTTGTTGACAGCGCTCGAAATGTGTCTGGAATGAATTTTCCCAACATGAGCGACAAGAAGAAGAGCAATCGTCACCGTCCGATCTCGTTTCAGTATAGGCCATGCATCTGACCTCCACTCAAGTTGTAGAGTCTATTAAAAGTTGTTAACATATGATGATGAC
>MU868404.1:169584-191951 GCA_036418205.1 Ostertagia ostertagi
AAATCAACATTTCGATGTCGACAGCTTGATTGTTAGTGTTAAGAATTCTTTATATTTGACGGTTGTACGCAGCAGCACTTCCCCATTCATGTTTCAGAATTTTATTACACTGAAGAAGAAAATCGCCTTTCGATATATAGAAGAGCAAAAGTTCGAGAAAGCTGCTGACTTACTCATTTCTACCGAAGTCAATCCAGAAGAGGTATTAGTTTCCTTGGGCTCTTCACCCAAGTCTACCTAACGTGCGTATCTCCTTATAAGTTCACCAGTTGGCGCCGCACGCGTTGCGCGCACAGCACAGTTCTGCGGCGATATAGGATGGTGCGGCGTGAATTTTCGAATTTGGCCCAATACACTTCGAATATTTGACTTTCAAGCTGAATTCTATCCGATTGCCCCATGCTTCATCCACCGATGGCTTTTGACCTTCCCTTCCTCCACCAATTGTCCGTAATCGTCAACCAATTGTCCGTTTTTCCCGGCCTCGGACTGCCTCCGGACCGATTTATGAACCTCGTGGTAAACTCCGCCTATTTCTTTGCATGTCCACCTATCTCCCAGTCTTTGAACTATCCTGAGCTGAATTATAATTTTGGCGGCAAATCCTGCTCGTTTCTTTGCATGTCCCACCTATCTTTTTCTTCCTCGCCAACCTCTTCCCACTTTTTACCCGATCTCTGAACTATCTCTGAGCCGATTTATAATTTTGGCGGCGAATCCTGCTTTTTTGGTGTATCCTCCGCACACCATTAGAAATTCACTTCCTTTCCTTCGCTCACTTCTCTCCCGGTCTCCAGCACTTCTTGCAGCCGAGTCACAAAGTTTTGTGGAGAACTCCGCCCACCTTGGAAATGCTCCGCCCACCAACAGCAGTTGGGCTCCACTCCTTCACCCACCTTTTTCCCGGTCTCCGGGACTTCTTGGAACCGAGTTATGAATTTTCGTCGCAAACTCCGCCCACTTTGGTCATGCCCCGCCCACCAATGACAGTTGGCCTCCACTCCTTCACCCACCTCTATCCACCTTTTCCCGGTCTCCGGGACTTCTTGGAACCGAGTTATGAATTTCCGTCGCAAACTCCGCCCACTTTGGTGTACGCTCTACCCACCAATAGCAGCTGTCCTCCCTGCGTTGTCGGACTCAATTCACTTTTTTCCCGGTCTTATGAATTTCCGTCGCAAACTCCGCCCACTTTGGTCATGCCCCGCCCACCATTGAGTTGGCCTCCACTCCTCCACCCACCTCTATCCACCTTTTTCCCGGCCTCCGGGACTTCTTGGAGCCGAGTTATGAATTTTCGTCGCAAACTCCGCCCACTTTGGTCATGCCCCGCCCACCGATGACAGTTGGCCTCCACTCCTCCACCCACCTCTATCCACCTTTTTCCGGCTCTTAAGACTTCCCGGCCCGAATTATGAGGACTTGTAGAAAATGCTGTACACTTCAGAGCGCGCCCCCCATTGTGGGCGGGCCTCCGCCCACGTCATGTATGCTGGAAACACCTTAGACATTGCTCCCCTACACCAATTTGTTTTCTGCTCTGTAGGCTTTCTCCCAACCGAGTTATGAAATTTTTCATAAAGCACTGCTTTTTTGGAGAACGCCCCGCCCACCGGGGTGGGTCTCCCTAATTCGATGTGACTTACCAATGCACACCTTTACCCACTTTTTCCCCAGTTTCGAGGCTGTTTTGTATAGAATGAAATCTTGGTCGTCAGTACACTTCATTTCGATGCACGCCACGCCCACTGTGGGCGGGGCTCCGCTTAGCTGATGTGTGTTTTGTACTTCGCGAGACCTTGCCCACCCATCCCACACTTGACCCGGTCTCTCCAGGCGGATCCCGAGGAGCTAGGGAATTTCGTGACAGACATACAGACAGACGACAGACAGACGACAGACGAAGCGCTTTATAGTATATGTAGGATTGACCAGTGAATAGAACCCTATAGCCAAATGAACGTAATGCAATTTCTGCCATAGATAAGTGGCAGAATGAAAAGGTCTATCTTTGTGTTGAACTGGTCGTGCATGTGTTTTTTCTCTCACTTGTCGACCTCTATCCCTCGCATGTGCGACTTGATAAATTGCATTACAAGTGACTTGTGATAAATTGATGATTTCCAGGTGTTATGTTTGTTCACATGGCCAAGCAGCGTGAATATTATGAGCAACAACGTCGTTTTGCACGATGGCTATCAATTTTTGGAAGAGTACTTGATGCAAGTTCGGGAAATGCACTTCGCACTCCAATCGCGTGCGGTTAGTGAATTCGGTTATTCATGACAGTGTTATAGCACTCACTGCACTGTTTAGAATGTGGACACGTCACTTTTGAAGCTGTTCACGCTTCACAACAAGCTGGAGGATGTTTTTCATCTCGAAAACTTTCATCCGTATTATGAAGAAAGCGCGGAGTTCTTAGAAAGTACTGGCCATTATAACTACGCAGCCAAGATGTGGTTGCTGGCGGGTGAGACATCGAAGGCTTGGGACTTTTGGAGGCGTCTGTGGTTGTGGAGAATGGAAATGCCACGGTCAATTCGAGATGAAATTGAACGTATTCCATCGTGAGTCACTTGCTGTTGGCCTGAGTGGTTGTTGTGCCGCTCGAAAGAGAGGAGTGAGAGTTATACGATGAGCCAACGGGGGATAGCTACAAAGACCTATGGAGAGGGCAACAGATTGGCCTAGCCATTTGCAGTGACTTCTATGATGCACTTTCTTTTCGGTGCATTCTTCTTGAAACTTTTATCCCAATTTTGCCTTCCAAATCTGCGAACCAATTTTCTGGTTGAGATCATGAAGGTTGAAAGCGCTGTGGCAGTGTCTCGACACTGACAGGTCTGTTCGGCGACTCCGTAGGAAGGTTTCAAGCAAAGATGCGCTAGCAAGTCTTCTCGACAGTCGCCTAGAAACCTGGCAGGTATGTTTGCATATTGTAAGGCTCACCCTAAATTTTAATTTCTGAAACAGCAGTGAGCTGACAGTATTACCAGTGATACGGTAACTATGAAAACCCCTGGATCACATTTTGGTGGAACAGTTGCCTTTCTATAATTATTTTTCGTTCTGTTTTTGGTTTTTCTTGAATATTATAAGGTCACCCTGTGGAAAGGAATACTACATTGTCAGAATTAACCAATCTGCCTATGAAACTGAAGATATACTACAAGTGCACCCATTTGCTAAATTTAAGGAATGTTTAGTACTCCTCGTTCGAAGAAAAAGAAAAATTCATGTATTTCATGGGTGCTCGGCACAGTTCGGGGGGGTCTTGGGCTAAAGCAAATGCCAAGCTGTCTAGATGTCGTTTCATTGAGGACCGACATAAGAAGATGTTTACTATTGCACTTAGTTGTGAAGAACTGCATGGTTGGTTTGATAAGTGGAGGAGAGCTGTGTACCCTTTCACATAGTGCACAGAAAATGAGATGAAAATGGAGCCGAAAAAAGTGGATATGACCGCTCGCGCACGCGTTCCTCATAATTTTGGCCCACCCTGTACCATTGATGGTCGGCCCGACCTGTTGACCTTCCTGGTTAGCTTACTCGAATGCGTAAGTGTATATTTCAGGAATACATGTGAAACCACGAAATGGAGCGCGCAAAAAATTGCACGCTAACTAGAACAGAAACAGCTGCAGCACTTCAGCTATCTGCAAACATTTCTGAACGTGCTCTTGGGAATCATGAGAAAAATCTGGTCTACATGTAATTTTGGTGGCCTTCCTGCTCATTTCGCGATGCGATTTCCGTGCCTTCTGCGCCGCTGCGAGGAGTGTGTATGGCTTTTCTTCAATTTCTGGGAGCAGGAGTAATGATTATCGTTTTAGCATAACGGATAAGAAACTATTGCAAGATGTATTAACGTGGATTTCGTTGGGCTCTCTGACGTTGCAGTGAAGGGTTTATTGCACTTCTGGTCTGTCTAATTACTATATAATTTTTAAGCCTCCATTATCCTGACCCACCCTAATTAAGTCGCGGCCAGGGTCGCCAGTTAGTTCGCATACCCGCACGGGGCTAGTACGAGTATGGGCTGGGTCGTACATGGGGTTGAGGACGGTCCCCTGGGGAATGTTTGAACGGATCGCCGCAGATGCCGTTTGTATGATTTGGGGGAGGACTTTTTGAAATCAGCATTTAAAAATGGGGAGAAAAACGGCCTAGTCACTTCGGTTAGATATATCATACCTCTCTTTCCACACGAACCTTGAGAATATGTGGGCGGATCGGGCGAGCTGGGCTCGCGTCGAGGTGGAAGGTGTTATCAAACCCCCTTGGTTGTAAACTTTTGTAAATGTAAAATGTGGAGAGCTAAAGAAGTGGCGACGCAACGGCATTTACTCGCACGGGGGCATGGTAAGGGTACGTCACTAAGGTGTTGGCGTCAGGGCTATCAATGCGTTTAAACCAGCCCCGGTCAATAATTTTTGGTAAAATCAAACAATCCACTTAACAAACCACCAGCAATCGCCTTACTTAATTCGATTTTTTAAACAATTTTTTTTTTTGGCTTTATCATTTCCCCGGGAATCCATTAGGGTTTTTCAGGATATCGGTGGGGGAGTAGTACAGTATTGGATTGTGCTACTGTCAGGAAGATGCTTGATGGTGATGCTAAACTTCTACGCATTTATCTCGAAAGTGTTCCATTTTCTGAGGAAATAGCGAAGGAGCTATGCGATGTTTACATCAAAGACATACATTCAGGAGGTTGTTGCTTCTTTCATTAATGACTTTTTGCATCTTTCCAAAACAAAGTTGTGGTTTTCGGTTTTTTATTGAACTTTTTTCTAGATCTCAACTGTCGCCACCGATTTCGACGGTTGCTTTTGAATATGAGTTTTTCTGATCGAACTGCCGTATACGACAGAATTCCTTCAGGATGTGGCGTAGAACGATTGCTATGTGACAACAGTGTGTGAGTTTGCTGTTGTATTCTATCTGCTTTATGGCCTGGGTGCGATCTAATTGATGTGTTATTTTCGAAAATCAGAAAAGGAGTGAGGGGAGGAATGTTGTCTCGAAAAAAAAAGCAAAAAGCTCCATGGTAAACACTAAAGTTTTTCTTGTGAGCCGTCCATGGTACTACAGAGGGACACCGCGCTGCGAGGAGATGGCGTACGCGAGAGGGAGCAGATACCACGTATGCTGCGATTGGCAGGAATGGTAGCGGTCAAGCGATAACATTTGCTCACCTGTCCCTCACTCAAGTCGCTGACAGTATTACCAGGACTGCTGACTCGCGGGGACCGGAGGGATTCTCTATTTAAAGATCTATACGCGGACCCTTTTCAAAAAGCAAAGTTAGAACAACCGGTCGGGGGAGGAGAGGTATTTGGGACAGGGGTTTATCGTTCAAAGTAAAAAAAGGATGATGGGGGTCATTTAAAGCCGCAAGGAGCGCTATAACCCCGACACCCCGACTCAAGCAGGGATTCGGACGGACACAAAGGGAGAAAGCACGGCCTTTGAAGAAGAAATTCCCAGCGTTAATGGGCTAAAGTTTCAACGTGCACTTTGATTTAATGGTACCAGGTGTTTAGAAAACTTGTTGGTAGGAGCAGAATCCAGCTGAAGACATTCAAAACGTGGCGAATCCAAGCCTGAGATCATTCATATGCTGTCGCCCGCCAAATAGCATACATTATACGAAGTTATACGATTGGAAAGGAAACAACCCAAAAAGCAGTGATCAAAATATAGTATGGCCTTGGATGTTTTTCTATTTAATTAATCTGGACGAGAAACATCTCTCGGTTTGCACAAGCAACTGTCTTATAGACAAAGCTCTTTTCAACTGATTCTGTGTGGTGACTGCATGGCGCATTCCAGAACGGAATGGATCTGCACCAAGTGTATCTTTTTCTATTAAATACATCAAGGTGATTTTTCCTAGAAGGCATGTTGAGGGTTTTGAAATGAGCTCCTCACATCGGCGAAGGAGGAATTGGGTTTCCGATTGGCTCGGAATCAGAGTCAACCCTGCGTTGCGCAGTTCTCAACGGCCACGTTGCGCAGTTTCGCCCGATTAGACACGTTCTCTCGCGCGAACATTCACACTCGCATGCTCGAGCCGTCTGCGTCTCCGCCCATACAGCGTGCGTTGAGGATCTCTCAACGTGCCGTTGCGAACTGCGCAACGCAGGGTTGACTGCTCGGAATCCGTCCTCGATAGATACTCCACGCAGATTTTTCGCAAACAAGAATACATTTCAAACAATAGCAGCACACTCCAAACAGAATAAATCTTCACCACAAGGGTCTTCTGAGATTTTAGAAAGATTATAATCAAAGAAAGTTATTGTTTCCCAAAGAAAGAAATCTTGCATGTAAAGTTGAACGTCCTCGACAGATCCTCAACGTCTCCAAACCGCATGGCAAAACGTGTTGGGGGAAAAAAGCAAGCTCAGTACACCTTAGGAACTAGAGGTCTCATGTATTCAGACTTGTAACTCAAAAAAGTTGCTGTCCGTCAAATAGGTGTAGGTTGGTGATTTTTCCAACTGGTGCGCTCCAATCAAAAGGCACGCGCGACGCGTCCGCTGCCGGTTGGTGGCGCTACACGGGAGCACGAGACCGCTGAACTGCTCGTATTGAGTACCTCCTTCCATTTTCTACTTCGTGGGCAATGTGGCATAGAATAAGTAAACCTGGAAGGGTAGAAAGAGAAGTCTTTCACACGATTTTTACCCTGCTTCAAAACAACTATAATATCCAAGCACCTTCTGATTGGAAAGGGTTTCCGTAGTGAAAAAATCGAATGTGCAGATTTTTTCACGTGAGTGGATGTCGGCTCTTCGACGGTGCTTCCAGGTGTCATATTTTTCAGGGAATGTAGCCCACCTTCTAGCGGAATATCAGTGAAATATGAAGCACTCAACTCTCTAGGGAATAGAGTTTCTGCGAAAACCGTAGGGTTACTGCTGAGCGTCGCGGAACGCATAAAGGATGGGAGAGGATGCTTTGGGTTTGTTGTAGAAACAAGATCGTATAGTCAGCAAGGGAACTTTCGTTAAGTGTTCTTCTGTATTCTTATTTTGAAGGTTCAATTAATTTGGTAGTTAGGGCTTTGCCAGCATACGTTGCATATATGCAGAGGAGGGAAAATCAAAAAAGACCACTAAAATTAAATTATTCACCTTCGATCCTTTCAAACCGAACGCTTCCAAATGAACGTGAATAGCACATCTCTATTTATTGAACAACTTCGTACTACCCTTCTACATGGGTAACTTCAGACAGTCTGCCACGGGAGGTGGCTAAAGTCCGAGGTCAATGAGGTCCTCAACTTATCGTGGAGCATCGTCAGCACCAACATCGCAGTGGTCCACGATAAGTCGAGGACTTCGCCTGAAATGCTGGTTGGTAGGGGTGCTGCATGTTCGGGCTAACATTTAAAAACTGTTCAGGGATGGCTAAAAAAAGAGACACTTTGCTTATGGCGCACATCATCAAACTTTTCGTCGCACAGGGTGCCGCTGTTATGAAAGTTTTACGGCAAATATTCCTTAGATGTCCTCCCATGAAGTAGAAGCAGGCCCTCCTCCACTGCCCTCACCGTCCTCAAAATATGACGTCATCTTCCACCACCATATTTTTTTTTACTAATTCTGATATTTCAGCAGTCAGTTGGAGATATTCTTGATAAATTGGTCAATGTTTATCACGACTACGATGCTGCTGAATTGATTTGCGCTCACTATTCACCAACGCAGCCGGATATATGCCTAAATCTCTTGAAATTCCTGGAAGATCGGTGAGTTACATATGTAAAAAACGCGAGAGTCGCCTCTACCACTTTTTCCAGAGGATCAGAATTTGCGGTGACTAGCGGCACGGAGTCACGGATCTCTTCGCTGCTTAAATGTATGGGTGATGCGGTCGACCCTTTGAAGGTCATCGACGTATTGCCAGAAGGTGACGGCGATTGGCGAGGTGATTTTTCGCTACCTTTTCAGTCAAAATTAATGTGGAGTCGCAGTTTATCATTTTTCATATCTGTTAGGTGATTTAAGATTGTTAGGCTTATCAGGTAATTCAAGGTTGTTTGGTAACATAGCTTCTAACAAGTTTGATTTTAGGTGTCACATTTCTTGAAGCGGGCGGTGGCTAAGAAACAACAGGAGCAACATCTGCTCAACTCTAAGGAAAGCTTGCTAGAAAAATGTGCAGAAACGGAAAAGGACAGTTTGTCAAACAAAAAGATTGTGGTATGTATTTTTATTCTTTTCTTTAAAATTTCTTTTCATAAATCATTCTGGCGTTTATTGGGGGTCTGGGTACGAGTCAAGTGTTTGCGTTACCGCATAAGTGCTCCTTCTGTTGAAACCTACATGGTTAGTTCAAACCAGTCAAGTTATTCGTACCTCTAGTGGCACTAGGCTGGTACTACCAGAAATTGGGTGTGTAAAAACAAGCTAAATGTCGGCTGGTCCCTGAAGTCATTGAACATTTCAAATACACTTTTTGATGCACTACAATTTTGAAACGAATTGAAATAAATGGCACAGTTCAAAAAAAGTTGATGATCGACAGGTGCTACACATAACGCTCAAAATAGTGGGCCCCTTAAGTGCAGTTTTTGAACAACATATCATGCGGCGTTTAAAACTTGGAATTTGATTTCGACTTCGGGCTATAAGGAGGCTCCTTCTGATCGCAGTGACTGCTTTTTTGACTAAATTATTATGGTGAGGCTTGTCGCGTTTTCACTTTTCGGCGCTTAGTGGGAAATCGAAACGAGTGAGCCACTCACAGTGCTTGGATTAAGCCTCAAGGAGGGGAAGGATCCTGGGGAGGATGTGAGCAATTTTTGTTCTCCCTGGCGTTTCTCCCCTCTCCTGGGCTTAATCCCAGTGTCACCTACCAGCGGTTTTCGATTGCCTTATTTTAAGTGACTCCCCTAACGACATTAGCGCCTTTTTTGTTTTCGGACTATTTATGGCGACCAATCAGTGCATTGTTTTTTTCGTCATCAAATTTTCAACCTATTGTCAGTATTTTTTACATGTTCAAATGAAGTCACATGCATTAATTAGTTTATTCTTGCATGCTTGCATGACTATTATAATAGTGGGTGACTATACGGCTTTCAGATCGAGGATAAAGCTGTCTTGCGCTGTCTGCAGTGACCCGATCTCGTGTAATGATGTTCTTTGTTATTTGAAAACAGGCTATGTTGTACATAGTAAATGTATGAAATATGAAAATCTTTGCCCACTGACAAATTTCCTCCTAGTGCCTCCTGAATAACTTCTCTGTGATATGAATATTATGCATTCATAATTATCTGGAAAAAAGTCGCCTATCATAAGATTTGTTTGTGATGTCTATTCGCATGAACATTTCGTTGCTGCCATTGCTTTGTTTGCATCTTCCTAGAGTTGACAAACAGTGACCGGATGCATCAAGTGTGTTGCATGAGGCATAGTGCGCGAGAAACGCGGTAGTAGCGCCACGCGCTAGACAATTGCTCTTACAATATCGTACTCAGTCAAACTCGCCTCCATCCAGGTTCAACTGAGGGAAAGAATTAAATTTTCAGGGTTTCCTTTCTTTTCAAAGTCCCCGTTATCCTTTACCACGGAAGTCGTGTCTTGCCTGGGTACGTAGGAAAGTTTGCATAACCTAAATCAAAACAGAGACATCTGCGGAAGTAAAAAACGGGCACTATCACAGCTCAATTATTTGATTGTGAAGTGCAACTATCAAAAATGCCCTTACCTCTGTTGTGGTGTTTGTTGTGAGGGTATACCACTCACACTGATTGGTCATGAGCCTACTTTCAAAATTGAGAAACAATTGACTGGGTAATTCATGAACAGTTTGAAATGTGAAGAAAAGCGCCGATGTAGTTAGAGCGGTCGAAGTGTAACGAGGAACAATCGGTACTGGTTGCAATGATGTAACCCGGCTTTACTAATTTTGGATGTCACGGAGAAAGCACAAAAATTTTTTGAGTTAAGTTGGAAATCAGCGAATAAAGAGGTGACTGAACTACACGGAATCGACCGGAGTTGTGTGTCAGGAACACACGCCCCTCCCCTCCCTCCTCCACACGCAACAAGGCCGTTGTCAGGCTTTGCGAATGTAGCGAATCGCGAGTTGCGAGCGATGCGGCAGTGGTTTGACCGATGTCTCGGCGATTTGGTAGTATGGGAAGGTCGTAAGAATTTTTCTCGCTCGTGTCGACCCTCACCACTTTCATGGGCCCTCATGCCCTCGCGAGCCTAAAGCGAAAGTCTATGCACAAAGGCGAGGGATCCTCTCCACATTCTTGATTCGCTGGTGCCTTGTTCAAACTCCGCGATTTGCTAGCGATTCGTTGGATTGGCTAAGTCTGACACCAGCCTAAAACGCGCGTGAAACTGTTCAAGGTGTCCGAAGTGCAGACGTATATAATTGATAAGTCTGGCTCGCTGCAGTAGTCTTCGGACACTACTTAGTCAACACGTTGACGACAGCCCTACGTTGACGTACCTCGGCAACTTTTTGTTTATTTTTTCACAATCGTCATAACTTCTTCAATAATTCCACTACTGGTAATTGACTCACAGTTTTTCGGATAAGATAACGCATGCACACAGTTTTGAAATATGAAAAAGGCCAAATAAATCGAAAAAACTAGCCAGAATCGGGTGAAATTCTGACGCGCATGCGCGTCATGCTGTCGTCAACGTGTTAAGCGCTGTCGAGGGAATGAAACTGACACGGTTTGTACCGTTCAAACTTGCGGCAAATTCGTGCGCTTTGAGGCGGAAGCGCGGCGGCGGCGCGTACTTTCAGCGCGTGTAGTGTAAGGCATGGCACGACATATGCACATTAGAAACAGAAACACATTCAAAGCAGCTCGACATAGAAATGCTAACAGCTGATCATGTCCGAAAGCAAAAATCTGATAAGGCTAGAAGATGAAATAATAGATTTATTTTGAACCATGTGAACTATGAAATAAATTAAGAATAGAATTGCGGTTTTTTATGAGTTATGTACATACACACGTGAGTGATCGTCTTGGCCATCATCCAGCTTCAGCGCCAATCGAAATCAACTACATTGTGTCAGGCCGTGATTATCCAAATAATTCAGTGAGAACATTTTGAATATAGCTGACTGGTGTAGCTGGCCTGCACTTCGACCAGTCAGCGTAATGAATGCTGGCCGATCTGAAACAGGAAAAATCCGCATCTATTTCCTTTGTTTCGCTGATGCACCACTCAGTGACTAAACATCTATTTTTACCACCCCTATGTCTTTGAGCGAAATAGTGCATCTGAAAAGCCTTACACCTTTGTGAAAACTGGATTGTACACCACTAGAATTCCTTTCAGTTGTTTATTCACGAAGGATTTCACCAAAACGTCACGATCCCAGCAAATCACCATTTTTCAGGAGCTTATACCCACTCGGTAGGTATTTTCTTCAGCACTATGCTTCATTTTTGAATCATGAAGAGAAGGAGCCACTATGTAAAATAGAAATTCAATGCTTAATATAGGCACATTCCGTGTTTGAGTTAATGAGCGTAATTGCACTCAAAATTAATTTGGTTCTGGAATTTGGCTCTCAGTAATGAAATAGAACGAAAAATGCTAAAAACCGTCAAAATAAATCAGCGCGCTAACCGTAAGGGACTGGGATTGCGTCCCACTACTGCCGAATGCTCATTGGTTAGCTGCTGCTCTTGGCTCGCTAGAACACGACAAAGATATCGAAATAACCAATGACCTCCCTATAGGGGCGGAGCGAAAACCCCGCCCATATGATCAGTCGCGGTGTGATTCTGAGATTCACAGCAGTTTTTCCTTTCATTACGGCTTGATCAATCACCACAAGTATAATACTCCCATTTTCGAACGCATTAATGACCTACTCAATCGCGGAATGTGCCTTGAGGTGTCGAGGACATGTAAGTTATTACCCCGAATAATCATTGATGAAACCCTCTTTTTCGAGTTCCACTTCGAGTTGGTCCTTGTATTTCTTGTAAAAGACACGAATGTCTCTTACTAGACCAATCAACGGAAATCGTGCCCAGTTCGATAGAATCACATATTCGTACTGGCCTCTTCCTCCTTTTCGTGGTCCAACGATTACAATTTGATCTGAAAGGAAAGCATACATTCTTCATCTCAATTCTATTATATTTTGTTCAACGTGATAGGCAGAAAAGTTTTGAACTGGCCACAAAAACGTAGAATGAAGCAGAGTACGGTTTGGGAGGCAAGCTTTCCTACAATGCTTCTTGGCGATTGCCATTTGCGTCACAACATTGTCTTTGACTCTTATACTAGATTTGGAAAACACTACTTGATCGGTAGTTTGAATCTGGCCCATCTAGATACATTGTCCAATCAGTAGCACTGCTTGTCCATTTGCTTGGGCAGCGTCCTCCAAAAAACGTAGTTATGGAAAAATTGTCCACCAAGTTGAAGGGATACCCCGAAATAATACTGGTGTGGTTCTTGAGCTCGAAAATGAGAGCACTGGTGCGAAGTGGGCGGCAGTAAGGCCGATCAGACTTCGCGAATCCAGCGATTCGCTGGATTCGAGCGTTGCACCAGCGAATCGAGCTGTGCGCCAGCGGATCGAACGATGTACCAGCGACTTCTCACTGTTTGAAAGTGGCGGGCCCAACGTCTAAAGAAAGTCCACTCTAAAGCGAGGGATTACGATAATATTGGGTTGGGTTCATAGTGGAAGTGGAGATGCTGAATAATGCCCCAGTGGCGAAAAAAGCAAAGAAATCCGTCAAGAAGGCGCAAAATGGGACCCCTTTCTTTGCCCGTTGACCTCCGATAATGGACGAGCTAGCAACCAATTAGGAGGTCGTTGCAAAATTTCAACGCGAAAACCACCATCCTGTCAGCGAACACCATTTTTACTCAAACTACATCCCTCAGAAAAGTTACCGCCACACAAAGTACAATACCTTTGCAAAATAATCTAAGGGTGCTGTGCTAGGGGACGGAGCACAGGCGAAGGCGGAGCTCAGTAAGGGTCGGCAAGCCCAATGCGCTGCAACTAGGTCTCCTTAGGCCGCAAAAAAGGCCCATCACGCTTTCTTAGACCCCTGATTACTGCTTCTACTGGTGCATGTACTCCTATGCTGTACACACACTTTATCGTGATTTCTACGCACTTTATCGTGATTTCTCGCTCTTAACGAACACACTTTGAAAGTGGCAGCACTCCCCTTGACCGTTGGGTCCCGCTAGCGAATCGCTTGATTCGCAAAAGTCTGACATCGGCATAAAAAGCCAAAAATCTTTCAAAAACGTCAAAGTCAAGGCCTTACTCACTTTCGGGCTAAGGCAATGGGAGACTTAGCACAAAGGGGAGAGGATAGGCGGCAGAGCAAAGCGTATGAGAGGGCGTCACGCTCTCTCCGTCTGACTCTAGGCGTGTAGCAGAGAGCGCTATCTACATAGGGCGCATGATAGCGCATCAAGGCGAAACCAACGGCATAAAGAAAGCGGGACCCCCCCCTTCTTGCTCTGTCGTTTCCTCATTTTTCTCCATCCACTCGCACCATCCCCTTCAGCGCTTGATTTCCTGCAGGTTGCCTTTTCCTTGGAACTGCGCCTTCAACCCCGTTCACCAATGACGTCCAATGACGTCATCAATATCTGACTGTGACTCTGTAGTGACGTGATCATTGCCCTTCAAGAAGAAGAGGAAATCAAGTGTATTGGTGAGTACCCCTGATAGGTTGCAGATCGTTACACTCAAAAACCGTAGACCCGTCTGCGCAGCGCATGCTTCCAGCAGCCGTCAAGCTCTTACAGGAGCGAATATGAAAAAAAATTTCAACTGCCGACCCAACACCGGGCATGTGATACGTCGCCCCCCCTGCATACTGATACATCACCATTCTTCATTGTGAAGAATACCATATCGAAGCGACCTGATGAAATATTATACACTCATAGATTTCCGTGTACAAAATGCCAAGGATAATCTTGAACGCAGGATGGCTGGAGGATGAAGGGATTTGAATGCCATGTGATGCGCTACGACTCCCTCCCAAAACATCCCAACAAACAAACGTTCAGAACCGGCCTCCTCCTTCAAAAAGCGCAAGTAGGACCTGACGAATCGTTGGACAGTCCCAGAATTCCCTGTTCATCGCAATACAACTGAAGAGCTATGCCAAAATTAGCTGTTAGCCTAACCATACCGTTACATTGTGAGGGTGAACCAGGAAACTTCAGCAATTTCCAAACTCCAGCGCCGACTGTTATGAGAAGACTATGATTAAAGCCAAGCTTCAGCAAGGTAGCTTCAAGTCTCACAGTATAACTGCTCTCACTTATAGTGGCGTTTACCTTCCCTGTATCGTTTTCACAAGGGAACCGCTTTTATACTGGTAGGCCGATGTCAGACTTTGTGAATCGCGCGATTAACTACTAGCGATTCGCGCGATTCGCTACTAGCGATTCGCGCGATTCGCTACTAGCGATTCGCGCGATTCGCTACTAGCGATTCGCGCGATTCGCTACTAGCGATTCGCGCGATTCGCTAGCGTCCGCGGTCGCGTTGCGGTACCAGCCAATTGAGTGATTCACTGGCCGCGACGCGACCGACGCTAGCGAATCGCGCGATTCGCAAAGTCTGACATCGGCCTAGCGTTCACCTTCTTTGTGAGCGCTTTTCTTTGAAAACGGTCGAAAGATCTTATTGATCACTATAGAACTACACTTCTTCACATATCGAGCGTTAGATCGTTCAGAAGGTTTTTGCGGTTTTCAACATTTCAATTTTTGGCACTTTCTAGATTTCATCAATCTGGTGCCTCCCATCTTTTCAAAACACAGAACATACTCAGAAGGGATCAATATTGGTGACTTCTTTCGAAGATGTACTTGATGCGTTGAACAGGAGATAGTCGGAAGGGTTGAGATCGGGAGAGGACTGGTTGAAAATAACATCTCTGTAATGCTCTTGCTCCTTCGGCTGCGTGATCTTAATGGTGTAATGATAAGGACTGCTTTTTTGTGTTCCCACTTTTTCGCACCATTGAATACAACAACTTCAATTCGAAAGACAAATCTGCACGATTTCTGTTGCAACTGGGACTAGTCTGGAAAAGTGAGGAAGCAGGTCACAGTATCAACGTCGTGTTTAGCCCGTGGTCCACATTAAATGTGTTACGTAGTAGTGATTCCAAAGGTTTTTGTAGCGATGACAGGAGCCGTGAAGGTAATGATGGTGGTGTCGGATACTTAGACGTAACATTCACCAAATTAGGGTCTTGATAGAAGCAATATACAGGGGGGGGGGCAATAAAAAAAGACATTTTGTCTCTTGTTCCAGATAGATTCAAACACACCTTTGCTTAGTTCAGAACGAATGGCCCCAACTTATTATTAAAGAGCGCATTTCCATTCTATAAGAAAATCTTCATAATGGCCAAAGCAATATACAGGGGGGGGGAATAAAAAAGACATTTTGTCTCCACTTCCAGATGGATTTAAGCACACTTTGCTCAATTCAGACCGAATGGTTCCAACTTATTATTAAAGAGCGCATTTCCATTCTATAAGAAAATCTTCATAGTGGCCACCTACGTGGACGGCATCAGAAGAATTTGCCCTGGAAACATGGTGCACTGGTCGAGCTCAATGGGGTCTTCGAAGGATCGTGTACCATAACGACCTTTACTGGAAAGCTAGTTTCGAGGGGATTTGCATAGTGGGAGCTAATGCCTCTAGAAAACTATCCAACATTGAATCGATTCACGAAATTGCGTAAGAGCTTCAGGCTGAAGCAGTTACGGTAGGCCTCCTTGAGCTTGACGACGGTGACAGATGACGTCATATTCTGAAGACGGTGAGGGCAGTGAAGGAGGGCCTGCGTTTACTTATAGAGGGACATTTAGGGAATACTCTGCTGAGGAACTCCGTCAACGACGGCAATCTCTGCGAAGAAAAAAGGGCCGAAGTGCATGGGCAAAATGTCTTTTTTGGCCTCCCCCCTCATGTATGTGATTTGCAACCATACGAGAAGGCTCATGTAGCATTTCGATGATGCAAGCCAAGAAGATCAAGTACGACGTCATCGGACTGACCGAGACGAGAAGGCACCGCCCGCTACACGCCGTTTTCGATACTGGAGAAGAACTGTTCCTTGGAACATGCGACAGCAGAGGCGATTGGCGATGTGAATGTCCTTGTCTAAATGCACTTGGCCGTGAACGTTGAACGTATGTAGGAAGCTCGACAATCCAAATCGGACGTTTAGCATTGGGAAAATATGGTTCTATGCTTCAAATCTTCCTTGCCCGCTCGCCAAAATCAAACCACGACGAGGGAAAACACGGAGCGTTTGAGTTGAAATTGGGGAAATCATGGACTCCTCATGATGATCATTGACCGCTTCAACGCCAAGCTTGGATAAGAAGAACGGCTGCAAATTTCATTGCTCAGTTCACGATATTCAATGGATTGAGAAGTGTGTGAATGGGAAACAAAGAATGTGAAAGGCTGTTTGAGTTCATCATGTCTCTCAACACTATCTATGGCAATTCGCAGTTCCAAAATCATTCTTATCTGCCCCGAACTCGGGAATAACTTCTTGGTAAGCTATTTCGTAAGGAGATAAATAATTCAAGAAGATACTCATCAGATGGGATCCAGGCACAAATCATCAAATACTTTATCCTGAATGGAAAATTTTCCCAGACCGACATTTCAGTTGTTCTGAAGTCATGGTACATGGGAGCAAACCATCGCCTTCCTGTACGGCATTTCTTTTTTCTTCTGCGTGATTGCAGAGCAACGAAGTGCAAATTCAAGGCCACTTGTCAATTCGAATCACTCCTTTTCCGTAGCCGGCTAATGAGGTTTTTGTGCGGATCCCTTGTGTTTCTTAGAAACACACGAACATGTACTCCAAGTCGCTCCGGTTGGAAAATTTTCCCAGACCGACGTTCTTCCGAGTTCGCTGCAAACCTATGAGAGGACCGACAAAGGAAGACCTCAAAGATCCCAAGTAGAGAAAAGTAGTGGCGTTGGCTGAAACAGCCGAGCCCGAGTCGGGTATTCCTCAGTGACCAACGAGGTTCGACAACCTCAAGACCAAAACGTGGCCCCGAAATCTACACGGGACAATCACTTCATTTCGAAGTCCCTAAAGAAATTCATCCCCAACTTCGATTGCAGCCTATTAGATGGCCGTATCTTCCAACCCGTGTTTGCCATTTGGAGCAGAACCGATACCGTCGCTTCCTCAAGTGCGATGCTATAGAATTGCGGAGTGCGATGTAAAATAAGCTCTTACGACACCAGACGGAATATCCTGTATGGCTGGACCACAATCAAGCTCCACAAAATTCTGTTAAGGCGCTAACTCTACTAACCAGGAAGGTCTTTCAGGGCGTGCCAAGCTTTTTGAAAACGGTCTTTTGCATGATATAGGGGCACATGGGGACCACAGAACCATGGTTCAATTTTTCCTGAACGGCCCTCTGAATACCAGAAAAGGGGTCCCTAGTTCGATTCCTCGTGGTGACAAATTTTTGCATTTCGAGTTGACGTTCCAAAATTCGCGCAAAATGGAGTTAGCATGAATAATTAGTACCATATTCATGATTAGGACCGTCAGTAACCCTTACAAATAGACTTTGATTGAAAAACTGGTGAAAAAGGTGTGACACCACAGTGGGGCTGCTTGGTGTCACACCTCTTACACCAATTTTAAGACAAAGTCTTTTTTTTAAGGATTACTACGGTTCCCAGCATATGTCAGACCAATGTCATGCTGAGCTCCATTTTGCGCGAATTTTGGAACGTCAACTCGAAATGCAAAAATTTGTCACCACGAGGAATCGAACTAGGGACCCCTTTTCTGGTATTCAGAGGGCCGTTCAGGAAAAATTAACATGGTTCTGTGGTTCCCGCATCTGCCCCTATATCATGCAAAAGACCGTTTTCAAAAAGCTTGTCACGCCCTGAAAGACCTTCCTGGTAAGGAAAGCCTTCGGCTATCTCGCCGATGCCCTTTCATAGTGTAGCTCTCAAAGCGGAATGGGCTTAATGAATTGGTACCGGACATATCCCCTGCACTAGATATCGAGCTTTCCCACGGAGTTGCTCTGTCATACCTCGCACAATTCTCCTTTGTGCAGATCTCATCGTATAACTTCGTATAAAAGTCCCCTACAATAGCCATGGTCATATATGCGGCCAATAAGTCACGTGACCGTCGCTTTCGTCGCCAGGGTCAAGCGTGCGTTGAGGAATCCTCGACACGTCGCAGGGGGGGGTCGTATTGGCCCGCTGGGTGGAAGAGATCGAGCCATTTTGATGCAGTGGGATCATCACCGTCGGAAGACAAATATCAAGGATGAGTCGATGCCAGGCCAGAGGATTTCCAATGAAAATGATATTTCACCCACACAAAATTTTCGTGATTCTGAGGCGTCGGGTAATTCTTAGTTTGTATTACTTCAGTGTTTTATCACCACACAAGTTAAAGAATCTGAATTTCGCACGCTTTCCAAGAGATATTTCATCTTTCAAGTAAGACCCCGAATCTGAAGGGATGTGAGGTACACGGCGCATCCGAGAAAGGGTCTAGTTGTTGCGCGCGCTTCAACTACGGCTCCTTGGACAAACAACCTCAATTCAGGAACAATCGAGAGAATTCTGAAAGTGTCCGTGCGCATTTACAGGGAGGTGTACACCATTCAACACTGCGTTAACGGACTCTTCAGGGTTAAATTTATAAACATGTAACCTTTAAAGTTGAGAAACGCTAATCAATCACTTTTCTTAGAAGAGAAAAGCAGTGATTCCAAAGATTGTCCTTCTTACTGTTATTAACATGTAATTCGCCCTTAAAAGCAATTATAACAGCGTTGCTGGGAATCTAGTGCCCGATATTTGTTTTTGTGTTGTTAGCGAATAAAGTTACCTTTCGGCGGTACTCGTGCGAAAATCCTCAACGTAGCCGTTTTTTTAATACTGGACGTTTGGAGCAGTTCTAGTAAGCATTTGATAGAGCAAATCTTCTAGTTTATGATGGCGTATTTACTTTTCGGATTGGATGAGTTTGAACGGAGTTATGGCTTTAGGAAGTAAAAAAACTCGCACTCATCACAATTTTCCTCGTTAATTTTGCGAAAATCCTCAACGTGGCCATTTTTTGAGTACTGGACGTATGAAGCTGCTTTAGCGACCGTTTGATAGAGAAAATCTTCTAGTTTTGTATGACGTATCAACTTTTTGAATTTGACGGAAATGAAGCAAGTTATTGCTCCGGAAAGTGTAAAAACTCGTGCTCGTCTCGAATTTTCCTCGTTATTTGATCTAAATTTGTTATTTCTCATAACTTTTTTGTAATTTTCAGTATACTGATTTAGAAAAAGCTCTTCACAAAACTTCCAAATCTACTTTCAGATTGAAAATTCGTCATATTTGAAGAAAGTTATAATCATTTGAATATTTGTTCAAATTTCAATAGTAAATAAGCTGCTCCACGGTCAACGCCAAAGTCCAGTCAACACTCAGTTGGCGAAGGCGGTTAAAAAGCTTCTTTCAACTGAAGGGCTACGTGCAAATTGAGAACCACAATCTGTGTAGTACTAGAATTTGGTAAGTCAGGAAATAAATAAAGAACAGATGTTGTCATGGTATGCCATTTTTAGTGACTAGTTTGTCGTTTTCTGGTCTGTTTCTCGTTTGCTCGTTTGGTAGGACTCATCAATAATGATTATTCTTTGACTTTTTCACTTTTGTACTTCTTAAACGAATTTTTTTGTGGGCGGTGGGGTAGCAGGGCTTTTTTATGAGCTTGGGGGGGAATATTAAACAATGTTCTAACCTGTTCATTTTTCTGCTCTTGAAAGAGGGTCTGTTCATGATTTCGCATTTCCTGCGTGAGGGGTGTGGCGTTGGGGGGTGGCGTATTTTCAAATTTCCTCGACAGCCTTCTTCTTGTACCCTAGTTCGCACCTCCAAATAACCAGTGCGGAAAGGGCTGTAAATTCCCGCTGACCTCCTAGAGAGGCGACCCAGTATACCACATAGTTAATGATGGCAACGTATTAGGTGTGTTCGGCTGCATTCTATGGCCTAGGCTGCTTAACCAGCAGAAAAGCGAAAGAATGTTGAGATTGCAGAGCGCAGTAGCTCATGCAGAGGGCGACTAATATGTACCCCTGAGTACATTTTAGTCGCCGCCGCTATCTGCGTCTCTTCAATCCCCATGCACTTCCCCCTTTCTCTGCACGTCATGCATTGGTCGCATTGAGCGTCCTTCCGTCCCTGCCATGCGCAGAGCGCAGGGAAGAAAGGGGTACGTTGGAAGGTGTTGAGTGTGGGCAGCAAGAAAGCCACTGGAGCTATCGATAATATTGATAACTTTCTGCCAATAAGGTGATCAGCTGTCCCCCGCAGTGTTCCACTTATTGATCGTGTTATAGCTCCTTCCTTGTCCCGGGAGCATTTCACTTATTTGCACAGTCATCTTAGCCATGAGAGCCTAACCACGTCCTGTGCTTCGGATTGGGGTCAGGGGTCTTTTCCGTCGTGACTGTGTGACCGCTCGCGTGTGTATCAGTTCCCCAGCTACAGATGTTTTGCAATCCTTATGAGTATCCTACTCTTTTATATACAATTTTCGTATGTAATCACTGTTAGGCAACTTCCTTGTGGTGGTTTTGCATTGCACAGTGCGTTGCTGCGCTCGGGGAGTGGGGGGATGGACGCTTGCAGGTGTAGGATGGTTTTAAGTTCCATAGCGGACAACGTCTGTTTGCTAGTGAACTGTCGCTAAGCTCCGCGATTTCAGAGCGGGATTCATCTGCCTGTCCACCTTCACTTTCACTTTTAACGGGTGTATTCATCACCTTACTCCCAGTCTTATGTCCTTTTACTGACCTCCTGAGGAATCTGGATGCAACATTCAACTCATCCCATCTCTTCCCTTCCAATTTTTCCTTTTAAATCTTTCGAATAGCTAGGCTTTTTAATTTCAACATAATGCTAAAGCGACCTTCGCTGAAACCCTAGAACTCCGTGACCAGTCAAGCGGATAGATTGAACTCGACTCTTGTTAAGTAACCTAATTCTTCTAGTATTGGAAAACAGGAAACTGCGAGAACTTATTGAACAACCTGATATGAATTCGAGAAAACAAAAACGGCGAACCTTCTCTCCTCCTTCCTCGCTTTGCGTTCGGAACTTCTCCTGTAAACTAAATGAGGACGAGTTTCCAGCGTGAGCAGTAGGTTGAACTGAAAGGTGTAACTGAAAGGTGGCTTTTCATACAACTGGTTTCTCTGTCTCCTAAGATTAGTAGTCGTGATCTTCGTTCTTTGTACTAATGCAGAAGTGGAAAATTTGGAAAAAAAAATTCAATTATTTTGTTTCCATTTGGATCATAACCATGTCACTGTAGAAGGCTGGAAGAATGGTCAAACTCACATTCGGTTGTTGCGCAGAAACGGTTATGGACAGATGGGGTATCGAGTGCCTGTAAAACAGCACTTTTCTTCATTTTCAAAATCCCATGCATTTAGGGTTATACTGCCTTCATAAATTATGCAATTTTTAACAGGCAAACATCTAGGCGTAAGTGTAGTTGGGAGGGGGCGCGGGGGCGGATAGGGTGTTGAGAACGTGGTTATTCATTTCATCAATAGTAACCCCATCTTGGTGGGGAAGGGTGCCCCAAGGGAGGTGCACCAGTTTGTTTCTGCGGGAATAGAACCACATGAGGAAGGATTCGAAATTACAGTAGCCTTTGAATGTCCTGAACATTGATTTGCGTGATCGGCTGGCTTATAATTCGGTGTTGACACTCTTCCAAATTAGTCACGTACGAACTGAACAGTCCCAGAGTAGTAGAATGATGATGAATCTTGTCGGGATTCAATTCGGAACTCGATCTCTGAACCGCATATATGGTGAGGGTCGCACCTTGCCACAACACCACTTCCGCCCATTCATTATGTAACCGAAATCCAAAGCAGAAGGGATAAATTTATCGCTACCAGAATTTAAAAGTAAGAGTGCCAAATTGTGTTGTAGCGCATAAAAAAGCAAGCGAAACAGTCCAGAACCCAAAAAGTAACGGGACCTTTGCTTTCTGCTTTGATCTCCGCGCTAGACAAATCGGACCGATGCTGGCGTCATCAACGTGAACCCTCGGCTCTGCCTCTCTGCTAAAGTGGCTGGAGTCCAACGTCATGACCAGCAGCCATCGGAGGAGGACAGATGCACGAAGCGCCCAGAGAGACGGGTAGAGCTTCAACACGTCGCTATAGGTCCGCACTTAGCGGCGAAGGTGCCCTTAGCTTTCCTTGGGGCCCCAGTCTCTACGGGAATCCCTCTTCTTCAACATCCAACTTACCT
>MU868404.1:199164-211721 GCA_036418205.1 Ostertagia ostertagi
ATTAGATCATTTCGCTACGAGAGCTGGCGATTGTTCACAACATATGCACAGGTTTCACAAGTATGCTGGGTTGTGAACAAAACTTTCGCCCCAGGCGGGACTAGAACCCGCACCTCTCGCTTTCCGGGCAAGTGCGCTACCAGTTACGCTACCGGGGCACCATTTCATCCCAACTCAGCTGTTGAGCCGGTTAGCCGATATCGGCAATGACCGCGAGGCTGAAAGCTTTAGCAGTGAATTTTTTGTTTGTTAACTGCTGTTTTGGCCGCAGTTCGCCTTGCGAATGTTTCACAAGTATGCTGGGTGTGAATAACTGGTAGCGTAACTGGTAGCGCACTTGCCCGGAAAGCGAGAGGTGCGGGTTCTAGTCCCGCCTGGGGCGAAAGTTTTGTTCACAACCCAGCATTCTTGTGAAACATTCGCAAGGCGAACTGCGGCCAAAAACAGCAGTTAACAAACAAAAACAAGTCAAAATTTCACTTGATTATTTGACAAGCTTTCACCTCATGATGTAGTTGCGCTTTTTTTCTCGCCGAAAACAACAACACAAAGCTATTTTTTCTTCGAGTTGTGAGTAGGCTGCTTAATTACTAGTGAGAAGAAAAACCATCAGATGCTAAAAACGCGAGGTATTTCGGTTTGCATTGGGTTAATTTTTTTAAATTCGGACAATATTGTAAGACAAAATATGAAGAGCCTTCTCAGTTGACGCCTATTATTCGAGAACCTTCATGATTGATAGTTTACAACGCAACGACACAAGCTCTAAGGCTACGCGACAAAATTACGCTTTGTCTTCGGCGGCAGAGGAAGTGTGCACTACAGACTTACAGCGCGAGTGACCACGGCCTTCAAGCAAATCTGATAAGTAGAATATACTGATAGATGATAGTCTGGTAAATGATGGTGGTAATTGGTTTCAATTGATAAATTGCAACTGCAACTGCCTAATCGTTTCACTGGCAGAAAACTTACGTTTTGAGAAGGGGTCCATTGAGTTGTGAATTGTGCAGGATACGGACTTGACCGCCGAAGGCAGAGTCTACATTAGACAGAGACTTGTCAAAACGTAGTGCCAGAGATCTGGATTCTTTATCGATCGAATTAACGCACTTTCAAAAATGACCAGTTTCAGGCCTGAAATCTTCATCAGAACCTATGAGCTATGGATATGGAAAACGACGGTGGAGAGTGATCGCGACTACTAAAGAGGTACCTATTTGGAAATTTGAACTGCATGATTTGTGGTTTTATTTCCGGCAGTTCATCACTCGTTTTTTGTTCAGAGCACTAATGTTATTACCATATTGAACCTACACTGGTGTGCAAAACTTAAGGACGAACGTAGTTTTTCCAAGCCGTGTTACTGGCGAGTAACATAGCTCTGTGGAACCTAACCACACATAGAAAGAGCTGCTACAGCGCAGTACAGAAAGCAATCAACAGGAACCGTTGGGCCCACAAAGCTATCAGAAGTTATATTACTTCATCTATCTCGTCCTTAAGTTTTGCACACCAGTGTATTTCACTGAAATGTTTGTAACGTGCAGCGAACCGCAGGTGTAGTGATGTCACTTCTGGCATCTCGAGAATATTACCTGTAAAAGAAACTCATATTGAATAAATATCAGAAGAGGCATTCGTTAAGAGATAAGTTCAAAAGACTCTTTCGGCTCTGAACTGATTAAAGTGTAATAGCACAAAACTCATCGAGCAGTTGGCTGGTTGTCATTGTGTAGGCCAAATAGGCATTGGCATTAGGCCGCGTTCATAGTTCGCGACTCCGGAGATTAGGATAGTACGCGACAATGAAAAACATATGTATTGACGGGGAGATTAGGATAGTAGTAGAGTAGGATAGTATTTGCGCTGACAAGATTAGATACGTATCGATTGAAATCGCCGGAGAGTAGTAGATTGCGATATTACGATAGTAGGATAGTAGTAGAGTAGGAGATTAGGATAGTAGTAGATTAGGATAGTGCGCTGACAAGATTAGATATGTATTGATCTATTCGCTTGAAGTCGCCCAATCTACTACTCTCCAGCGATTTCAATCGATACGTATCCAATCTTGTCAGCGCAATCTCCTACTCTACTACTATCCTAATATCCTGTCGCCTACTATCTCCGGAGTCGCGAACTTTTAATGCTGCCTTACTGAGAGGGGAACAAATGCATGGCTTATACCTCAGTGCCTGATCGCGATGCAGTGCTAAGCACTTTCTTGAACTCCGATAATTGAAACTACGGCAAAGGTCTTTATACAGTTCTGCGCACAAAGGTCTAATATTTTGCGCCTCACCTGCCTTGCTTTCTCTTACCCTTTTTTAATTTTTTTATTCCTTTTTTTCCACGTGCCTTATGTTTGCTTATCGTTCATTATGCGTAGCTCCTGTTTTCTTCCAGTTCCACACTTCATTCATAACAATGTCACGCCTAAACATTTCGTATATTAATCATTTCAATGAAAACCTTTTTTATGAGTTCTAATCGAAGTGATGATAATCCACCGAAAAACTTTTTATCGAATTGATACTTATAAACATGAAAATTCCATTGTCGGTATGGCCCTCCAATGAGGACTGCTTTGCGTCGTAACTATTGAAGTATATATCCAATAAGCCGTTCCTGGCCAGCTCAGAATTCGGACCCACGTGTTTAGCAGGTTCACTACAGTCATTGAATGGAGACTTTTGGGCAGTAGTGGCGACCACCGCATACGGCGTCGGTCGTGAAAAGCTGCGCTATACATGGGAGTTAATCTGCTTTCGCTGGCGTAATACCTCCTCCCGAGCCGCTCTCATTCACAATTCGAATTTTCGAGCCACTCGCTGCATAAACCACCATCGCCTGCCTGTCTAGTGACGGGTTGCCGGTTTTATCATCGCCGAGCAACTCGGCACCACGTATTTCATGTTGCGTGCTCTCTAAACCCTACTGTTAACCCTATTACACTCGATTATTTGTAAAAACACTGTCTTATCCTTCGATCGCACCAGTTTCACTAGTTTTTCATTTTGGTTTAGTCATTTTAGATTGGTAATATTTCCAGAGCATACTTGTTAGTAGGGCAGTAGAAAGTGGTGGTACCCATGACTTCCTTCTGGGACTGCGGTGGGACTGACGACTTACTTACATTGTCCATTACCTAACCTGTCGACATCTATTTCCATGTATTTCCTGGGAACACCTCATATAAATAGTGCTACATGGGCAATAATATATTGATAATTTGTTCTGCGACAGTTCTACTTCCACTCATCCCTAAGTTTACTCAACTCTTTACCTCACGAGTTGACTT
This sequence comes from Ostertagia ostertagi, assembly GCA_036418205.1. Taxonomy (NCBI): domain Eukaryota; kingdom Metazoa; phylum Nematoda; class Chromadorea; order Rhabditida; family Trichostrongylidae; genus Ostertagia; species Ostertagia ostertagi. The sequence goes on from MU868404.1 coordinate 202,469, forward strand.
TACTTTTTAAAACCCAATAACGATCTGCAACCGCATAAGAAGCGCAGAAGGCAACAGTCAAAACTGGCGAAATGACTTTGGAGACATTAGTTTAAGGAATCTAGTTTGAATTTAGAAGCGCCCTAAATGCTGGTAGATGCTGGAGCTAGGAAGAAATGGAAAAGAATAGAAACAATCTCCACCAAACTTTTCCCTCTTGTTATCTGTAGACATTAGGAATTAGTCCTCATTTACGTTCACTTTTTCTCACTAACGACCTTCAAGACTGTAGCAAGTTTTCAATCGGCCCTTTACTGTTTGGATTATTCTTGTGTTCTCAATAATACAGCATACAAACAGCATAGTAGCTTACACATTAGTAAGATCCCAATAATTTTGCATCGCTTTTTACAATCAAAACTCAGTGACAGAGTGGTAGTTTTGGTAGTATTTGGGTTACCTTATTATAGGACCTGCGTTTTCTAGCCAAATCTGTTCAGCGCTCCATTTTATACCTATACATTAGGTAAAAGCCAAAGATCGCAAAATTCACACGTGCGTACTTCACGTGTTTGCTCCTCGATATCCTGCTCCTGACGTACACTACATCATAACTGTAACTACGCACTAGGAGATGGCTGAGACAGTGAGATGGTTTTAGAGGTTTCACTTGTGCGACCACAATATGGAGGACGGAACGATCAAACCGACCCACTGCGTTTTTGGAGCATCGTTTTTCTAACTGCCTGCAGATGACCCGCCTTGGTGGACCTAAGAACACTGTACATTGTAATCTCATTTGAATGGTAAAATCATAGTTCAGGGGTTGGGGGCGGAGTTTGTGCGGTGGGTGGGGTCAAAATATGGCTAATATGAGTGGCCCTTGAGCCAGGGGGTGTGGTGTCGGGGTGTGGATGAAAATGGATGTGGGTGAATATCTGGAAGAAGAAATGCGAAGTGACTGTGGAGCAGAAATCAACAGCAACTTACCTTACGCACCATATGCTCATGCTGATTGGTAGAGGGATCATGTGACTGGTGAAATGGTGTCGTTAAGTCAGTCACATACGATAGACACCGGTGCGTAGCCAGAGTCCTATGTGCACCTAAAGTCCCTAGACGAAACTTTTTCCCGTGTATCTGGTGAGCTATTCTGGAATTCCTCTACTAGACCTCTTCAACTGAGTACAACGGTTACTGTGAGCTATTGCCGGCAACTAGGTATTGTAGCCGAAAATATCTTACAAACAAGGAGGGGTAGTAATCTCCTGTTGCATAACGGCCGATTGTTGTTGGACACACGTCACCAAGTCACCGTAACTGAACATAAAACTTCACTCTATCCACCTTCCAGTCAGGGTCGTTCCTATCGTTGGTACAAAATTTTTACGACCCCCCCCCCTCCTTCACGAGAATTTTCATACGACCCCCTCTTCACAACCACTTTTTCCCTCAAAACACCGTCGGCGGGGGAGGGGTATATACACGCTGAAACGGCAAATTTTCTCCCGCGCGCTCTCACTCATCACATGTAATTTCTTACTACCGAAACAAGTACGACCCCCCACCACAAACTCAACAAACTACGACCCCCCGTTGCTACTTGTAGCAACATAGGGTTGACCCTGCTTTCAGTCCGAGCCCACGCTTTCTTACCCTCGCTACCTCTCTCTGCATCTGTTATCGTGGAGAGAAGATGATGACATGCAACTCGACATACACCTTAGACTAGCAGCCAGCTGGGTTTCGAGGTAGCGAAGTCACTTACAGAGTAGTGGCAGTAGAAGGTCAACCGTAACTTTCTGTCAATTCCAGAACCCCTCTACTGGAGAGCCTCTCCATGCGAGCTCCTTACAATATCTCTACGATTGATGTGATGGAGACGAGTGGTGGGTTAGCGTCGTTATACATCACTGCCATCACTTGGCACACTCCAACTCCTCGCCCAAAACTGCTTCAGACTTCACGTTCAAGCGCTGAGAGGGATATAATGCTCGTGGAACAGCAGAATTGGGCACGTTTGACAACCTCTACTCATTTTACCATTTCATATACTACCACGACCCCCTCTAAAAACCTCGAATATCACCTCCCATCTCAAATACGCCACTCTACCCTCATGCAGGAAGCGATTTATAGTGATGGACATAATGTCATAATTGGATGTCATTGGCTTAGCTCGTATAGTTTTTTGAAACGAAATTGAATGATACGAAAATTCGGAACAACGTAATAGTGCAGGATGCAGAGGATATTGTGCTTTAGTAGAAATTATCCGCTGCTGTGTCATAAATTTTGTTCACATCTGTCGGAACATAAAATAATTGGCTTCGTTTTGATTGATTACCTGAAGTGAGTATTATAGAACGTTTTGCATTCGACCGTGGTCTATTTCGGGACCAAAACTGTCCGTTCTCCCGTTCGTGGTTGCATCTAAGAAGATGGTGGAACTATCAGTCATACAAACACTAGAAGAAAACCCAAAACATCGTCATTATTCGATAGCGCTTGTGGAAAGGTAACGAGTAGGGCCTAGAGCACCACAGTGTTCGTGGATCGGAATCCCTCCCTGACCAACCCGGCTTCGAGGGCGACAGATTGACCAGACTGGCGTGAGAGGACAAAAACACTGACTTGTACACCATCTCTTGCCTCCGCTTTGCCTATTCTATTCAAACGTTCAATGACGTTATTATGAATCGCCACTCGTGGGTGTCGACATTATTTTGTTCAATCATCCGCCTCACACTACCAGTATGGTCTATTTCATGGTGAACACTGGGGCGCTCTCGCACCTGAAACTACTTCCAGGAACACACCAATTGTAGGGAATCGAGAGGGAATGACAAATCATGAAACATGGTCAATAAAAAACGTACAGTGCGTACCAAAATATGTGGACACCCTAAAATCGGTTCTCAGGGGTTAGCTAAAGGCTTTTTGTGCCATGAAACCTTCACCATTCAACTCCTAGTGGTCATTTTGGCAAAAGATTTCGTTCTAGTTTAGCGAACTATTTTTCATGGAAATTTTTTCTTTGTATCAAAATTATGTGGACACCCTGAGGCAGATGAAGTTTTTGCATCGATTTCCTAACCTATTTTTACTTCTCCTTTCGTTACTTATTCTGGCATCATTCCTCTTCACGGCAAGCGTTTTTCTGAAGAAGACCAAGCACAGATGTGGGATCCTCATGCTTCTGAACCTTCCTATTGCGAAATAGCACGTCAACCAGGTCATGCGTCCTCGTAGTTTGGAAGAGATCCAGAATCCTGATGCTAAGCTCCCAACACTGACTTGAGGGTCGTCTTCAATCGTTACTTGTTCAAAACAACACAAGAATAGCCTGTAATGTCTCAAAATTTCTGTGGTGCGTTCGCGCTCAAATGACTTCCCTCTTATAAAAAATCGAGTGACCCCACGAAACGAGAGAAAATGAAGAAAGCTTCGTGTATGGATGCATAGATTGGCAAGGCTGGAATTCCCGCTCAGAAATAAATTCACAACATGGGACGTTGAACCCGGACAGACAGCGCTTTTGTGAAAATTATAAGAAAAGAATAAAAGACGCTCTGTGGGAAATTTCCCCTTAGACAACCTCGACTGGTGAGAAAAGCTTATCTTTGGCTATTCGGGTGGATCTCGTTGCTAATGGAGGGACCTTCGTCGTGACCGCAGCTGTACTCAAAGAGACATTTCGGAGGAGGCTCAGTCTGGGGTGGTTTCAAAAGAAGCGGAAAATTGGAGATTGGCTTGCCAGCATGTCAGGTAGACAATTAGGATTATAATGAGGTGCTTGGATCCCGACTTATACCTTTTTTCGAGAAGCCAGCGTCACAAAACACTTGTTTTGCAGCAAGCCGAAGAGTATCCCATTTGGGAAGCAGGCAAACGCGAGGGTACCGGGTGCTGGATTGGCTGGCGTATTCCTCAGACCACATCGTTGTTGAAACGTAGTGCTGCTTCTGCGCCATTGAAGAAAAAGTAGTACCCCAAGTGACCTGAACAGTTGCTGAAATTAGCTGCTTGGGAAGAGTTCGACGAAACAGGTATCGGGAGCCTGGTTCAGAACATGCCGAACAAAATGTTTGAACTTATCAGAATCTTTGGTAGGCCTACCAGTCTTTGATTCTAAAGATATTTCTGTTTTCGAAAAGTGTCCACATACTTTTGATACAGGGAGAGCAGGAAAAAGTTTTTCCATCAATTAAAAAAATTAAAGCTGCATGTAAAATGGTGAGCAAATGAGAAAATCTAAGGTTTCCGTATCCGAGAAATCGAATGGTGGCGATCTCATGGTGCAGAAGTCAACAGTTTCTCAGAGAAGACGAATTTTTTAGAGTGTCCACATATTTTTGGTACGCACTGTATTAAGGGTCTTACAGAGACGGTTTCTCAAGGCGTAGCATTTTTCAAAACGGTTTTTTGCATGCTGTAGGGGCTCTCACGTGAGACTACAATACTGTGTTTCGTTTTCGCTGAGCGGCCCCCTGAAGGCCAAAAAAAGGTCGAAAAAATTCGTTTGGAGTAGCTTATTTTACACCGTTGAAGTGATGTGTGCAACTTCTAGCGAAGGGTATCCAGCTCTGGTAACGATTGTGACATCTACTATCGGCGCTTGCGCTATATGGAGCGAAACTGGTAAGCTCCAAGAAAAGCAAAAATTTTGTCACCACGAGGAATGGAACCTTGGACCATTTCTTATTTTTTGGCCTTCACGGGACCGCTCAGCGAAAATAGACCTCAGTTTTGTAGTCCACGCATGAATTCCTATAAATGCAGGAAACCGTTTCGAAAAACGCTCCACAGCCTATACAGGGGGGGCCAAAAAAAAAAAGACATTTTGCCTCCACTTCCAGATGGATTTAAGCACATTTTACTCAACTCAGACCGAACGGTTCCAACTTATTATTAAAGAGTGCATTCCATTCTATAAGAAAATCTTCATAGTGGCCACGTACGTGGACGGCATCAGAAGAATTAGCCCTGGAAACATGGTGCACTGGTCGATCTCAATGGGGTCTTCGAAGGATCGTGTACCATAACGACCCTTACTGGAAAGCTAGTTCCGAGGGGATTTGCACAGTGGTAGCTAATGCCTCTAGAAAACTATCCAACATTAAATCGATTCACGAAATTGCGTAAGAGCTTCAGGCTGAAGCTCTTACGGTAGACCTCCTTGAGCCTGACGACGGTGACAGATGACGTCATATTCTGAAGACGGTGAGGGCAGTGAAGGAGGGCCTGCGTACACTTATAGAGGGACACTTAGGGAATACTCTGCTGAGGAACTCCCGTCAACGACAGGCAATCTCTGCGAAGAAAAAAGAGCCGAAGTCCGACATAGGCAAAATGTCTTTTTTTTGCCCCCCCCCCCCCTGTCCCCCCCCACTTCCCACCCCCCCCTTCCCGTATAGATCTTCTCATTGCTTACCATTTTACATGCTGTTCCAATTTTTTTAATTGATGGAAAAACTTTTTCCTTGCTCTCCCTGTATCAAAAGTATGTGGACACTTTTCGAAAAAAAAAAATATCTTCAGAATCAAAGACTGGTAGGCCTACCAAAGATTCTGATAAGTTCAAACATTTTGTTCGGCATGTTCTGAACCAGGCTCCTGATACCTGTTTCGTCGAACTCTTCCCAAGCAGGTAATTTCAGCAACTCTTCAGGTCAGTTGTGGTGCTGCTTTTTCTTCAATGGCGCAGAAGCAGCACTACGTTTAAAACAACGATGTGGTCTGAGGAATACGCCAGCCACCAGCACCCAGTACCCTCGCGTTTGCCTGCTTCAAATGGGATACGTGTAGGGGACCTCATTCGGCTTGCTGCAGAACAAGCGTTTTGTGACGCTGGCTTATCGAAAAAATGTATAAGCCGGGATCCAAGCACCTCATTACAATCCTAATTTTCTACCTGGCATGCTGACAAGTTAATCTTCATTTTTCCGCTTCTGTTGCAATCACCCCAGACTGAGCCTCCTCTGAAATGTCTATTTGAGTACAGTTTCGGATCACGACGAAGGTCCTTTGATTAGCAACGAGATCCACCCGAATAGCGAAAGGCAAACTTTCTCTCACCAGGTGAGGTTTGTCAAAGGGGAAATTTCCCACAGATCATCTTCTATTCTTTTCTTATAATTTTCAACAAAGCGCTGCCTGTCCGGGTTCAACGTCCCATGTAATGAGTTTATTTCTGAGCGGGAATTCCAGCCTTGACAATCTATGCATCCATACACGAAGCTTTCTTCATTTTCTCTCGTTTCGTGGGGTCACTCGATTTTTTATAAGAGGGAAGTCATTTGAGCGCGAACGCACCACAGAAATTTTGAGGCATTACATTCTATTCTTGTGTTGTTTTGAACAAGCAACAATTGAAGACGACCCTTAGTCAGTGTTGGGAGCTTAGCATCAGGATTCTGGATCTCTTTCCCCAACAAACGAGGACGCACGACCGGGTTGACGTGCAATTTCGCAAATGGAAGGTCCAGCAACATGAGGAGCACCACATCTCTGCTTTGGTCTTCTTTAGAAAAACGCCTGCTGCTGAGACCAACATGCAGATACAGTAAACGAGAGAAAAAGTAAAGATTTTATTTTTTTTTGTTTTTTAAACATAGCTATAAATATAGCGCGAAAGTGAAATCTGGCCTTCAGAATGTCCACATTCTTTTAATCCAGAAAGAAAAAGTTCCAACCACCAAATACTTGCTACACTTAACGAAATCTTTTTGCCAAAATGACCGCGAGAACTTGAATGGTGAATGTTTCTTGGCAGAGCACGCCTTTAGCTAACCCCTGAGAACCGATTTTAGGGTGTCCACATATTTTGGTACGCACTGTACGTTTTTTATTGACCATGTTTCATGATTTGTCATTCCCTCTCGATTCCCTACAATTGGTGTGTTCCTGGAAGTAGTTTCAGGTGCGAGAGCGCCCCAGTGTTCACCATGAAATAGACCATACTGGTAGTGTGAGGCGGATGATTGAACAAAATAATGTCGACACCCACGAGTGGCGATTCATAATAACGTCATTGAACGTTTGAATAGAATAGGCAAAGCGGAGGCAAGAGATGGTGTACAAGTCAGTGTTTTTGTCCTCTCACGCCAGTCTGGTCAATCTGTCGCCCTCGAAGCCGGGTTGGTCAGGGAGGGATTCCGATCCACGAACACTGTGGTGCTCTAGGCCCTACTCGTTACCTTTCCACAAGCGCTATCGAATAATGACGATGTTTTGGGTTTTCTTTCTAGTGTTTGTATGACTGATAGTTCCACCATCTTCTTAGATGCAAACACGAACGGGAGAACGGACAGTTTTGGTCCCGAAATAGAACACGGTCGAATGCAAAACGTTCTATAATACTCACTTCAGGTAATTCAATCAAACGAAGCCAATTATTTTATGTTCCGACAGATGTGAACAAAATTTATGACACAGCAGCGGATAATTTCTACTAAAGCACAATATCCTCTGCATCCTGCACTATTACGTTGTTCCGAATTTTCGTATCATTCAATTTCGTTTCAAAAAACTATACGAGCTAAGCCAATGACATCCAATTATGACATTATGTCCATCACTATAAATCGCTTCCTGCATGAGGGTAGAGTGGCGTATTTGAGATGGGAGGTGATATTCGAGGTTTTTTAAGTAGGGGGTCGTGGTAGTATATGTAAAATGGTAAATGAGTAGAGGTTTGTGCAACGTGCCAATTCTGCTGTCCACGAGGCATTATATCCTCTCATTCCGCTTGAACGTGAAGTCTGAAGCAGTTTTGGGCGAGGAGTTGGAGTGTGCCAAGTGATGGCAGTGATGTATAACGACGCTAACCCACCACTCGTCTCCATCACATCAATCGTAAGAGATATTGTAAGGAGCTCGCATGGAGAGGCTCTCCAGTAGAGGGGTTCTGGAATTGACAGAAAGTTACGGTTGACCTTCTACTGCCACTACTCTGTAAGTGACTTCGCTACCTCGAAACCCAGCTGGCTGCTAGTCTAAGGTGTATGTCGAGTTGCATGTCATCATCTTCTCTCCACGATAACAGATGCAGAGAGAGGTAGCGAGGGTAAGAAAGCGTGGGCTCGGACTGAAAGCAGGGTCAACCCTTTGTTGCTACAGGTAACAACGGGGGGTCGTAGTTTGTTGAAATTTGTGGTGGGGTGGTCGTACTTGTTTCGGTAGCGCGAAATTACATGTGATGAGGTGAGAGCGCGCGGGAGAAAATTTGCCGTTTCAGCGTTGTATATACCCTCCCCCGCGACGGCGTGTTCTGAGGGAAAAAAGCGGTTGTGAGAGGGGGGTCGTATGAAAATTCTAGTGAAGAGGGGGGGGGGTCGTAAAAATTTTGTACCAACGATAGGAACGACCCTGATGGAAGGTGGATAGAGTGAAGTTTTATGTTCAGCTACGGTGACTTGGTGACGCGTGTCCAACAACAATCGGCCGTTATGCAACAGGAGATTACTACCCCTCCTTGTTTGTAAGATATTTTCGGCTACAATACCTAGTTGCCGGCAATAGCTCACAAACCGTTGTACTCAGTTGAAGAGGTCTAGTAGAGGAATTCCAGAATAGCTCACCAAATACACGAGAAAAAGTTTCGTCTAGGGACTTTAGGTGCACATAGGACTCTGGCTACGCACCGGTATCGTATCGATGTGACTGACTTAACGACACCATTTCACCAGTCACATGACCCTCTACCAATCAGCATGAGCATATGGTGCGTAAGGTAAGTTGCTGTTGATTTCTGCTCCACAGTCACTTCGCATTTCTTCTTCCAGATATTCACCCACATCCATTTTCATCCACACCCCGACACCACACCCCCTGGCTCAAGGGCCACTCATATTAGCCATATTTTGACCCCACCCACCGCACAAACTCCGCCCCCCAACCCCTGAACTATGATTTTACCAGTTCAAATGAGATTACAATGTACAGTGTTCTTAGGTCCACCAAGGCGGGTCATCTGCAGGCAGTTAGAAAAACGATGCTCCAAAAACGCAGTGGGTCGGTTTGATCGTTCCGTCCTCCATATTGTGGTCGCACAAGTGAAACCTCTAAAACCATCTCACTGTCTCAGCCATCTCCTAGTGCGTAGTTACAGTTATGATGTAGTGTACGTCAGGAGCAGGATATCGAGGAGCAAACACGTGAAGTACGCACGTGTGAATTTTGCGATCTTTGGCTTTTACCTAATGTATAGGTATAAAATGGAGCGCTGAACAGATTTGGCTAGAAAACGCAGGTCCTATAATAAGGTAACCCA
>MU868404.1:211821-233557 GCA_036418205.1 Ostertagia ostertagi
AAAAAATTGGAACAGCATGTAAAATGGTAAGCAATGAGAAGATCTATAGTTTCCGAATCCTAGAAATCGAACGGTGGCGATCTCATGGTGCACAAGCCAACGGTTTCTCAGAAAAGACGATTTTTTAGAGTCCACATATTTTTGGTACGCACTGTATTAAGGGTCTTACAGAGACGGTTTCTCAAGGCGTAGCATTTTTCAAAACGGTTTTTTGCATGCTGTAGGGGCTCTCACGTGAACTACAAAACTGTGTTTCGTTTTCGCTGAGCGGCCCCTTGAAGGCCAAAAAAAGATCGAAAAAATTCGTTTGGAGTAGCTTATTTTACACCGTTGAAGTGATGTGTGCAACTTCTAGCGAAGGGTATCCAGCTCTGGTAACGATTGTGACATCTACTATCGGCGCTTGCGCTATATGGAGCGAAACTGATAGCTCCAAGAAAAGCAAAAATTCAGTCACCACGAGGAATGGAACCTTGAACCATTTCTTCATTTTTTGGCCTTCGCGGGGCCGCTCAGCGAAAATAGACCTCAGTTTTGTAGTCCACGCATGAGCTCCTATAGATGCAGGAAACCATTTTGAAAAACGCTCCACAGCCTGAAAGACCTCCCTTGCCAGATGGAAGATGGGACAGAGCTAACCACTGAACGTGTCCCCGAGTTACATCATTCGGAATTCCTTGAGTAGAGCAATCTCGTCCGATAACCAGTCAAATTTCTTACTCGATCAACATAGGATGTAAACTCTACTCTGCTTCATGATGAAATCATAGTTTTACCGAATGATTGCAGTATGAACATCTAAATTTGAAGGAACATTCCATGCGAGTTCAGGTGCATCAATCTATTTGAATAGGAGTGTAGGATTAAACTCTTCACGAATATCGCAAATGTACCGTTCTAGCCGCTCGAAAGTGCGCGATAAGGGCAGTAGGTGCCGTCACGGTCTACTGGGTGCTTTCCGTGGCGCAAAGTGTGTGTCGAAAGGGGGGGGGGGTTCGACAACCTCTCTTCCGTGTGTTCTCTCGCCTATCCTCTCTTCTCGGTGCTCAGTCTCTCATTGTCTTTAGCCCGGAAGTGATCAAGCCTTTGACTCAAGGCAAGTTTATCCGTGGGCTGACCAGAAGTCAACGAGATTTTCGGGAAAATGGAACTCCGGTTTTTGTGCTATGCAAATGTGATAAAGGAATCCTTCATAAAAAGAGTCGTTGTTGCGGAAGTCAAGGGGTTGTGATGTAGTGGAGAGGCGAGAAGATTGTTTTAGTGAGGTTTTGTGAAAATTTTCATGAAAAATGCACTGAAGACATAATCAGACTATTTGCCGTTTCTCAAGTCATGCTAGTGCCTCATCCTCAGTTGCAGTTTTGAAGGAAATTCATGGGAAAGGCGGCCCATGTGAGTTCGCCGCATGGGCCGAGGTTTGAAGAAGGGGTAGGGGTTACATCTCAGATCCTCACATCACAAAAGTTGGCACTATCGGGGCTACCCAGTTTCTAGAGGAACAACTGAACACCCGGTGAACCGTCACAATGAAATGAATAGATTGCTGAGCAGTTTCTGCAGTCCCGAACTATCCTCAATACAGTAAAGGAACTACTTGTGACTACTGACTACTACGACCGTTTGTGGTGTATTGTAATCTGTAGATAGTTTTGCATTGCGTAGATGGATTAAAAAGAAACCAATCCGATTCACAGTACAACGCTCTAAAACTCGAAATTTTATGCAGGACGTCCGCAATTCCAAGGTTCACAAGTACGCGAGCACCACGTTTGTTAATGGAAATCCCCCGAAAGCTCTTGGAACATTTGTACAAGAGTGCAGTAACCCAGATCATGCAAATATCAGTTGAGCGATTTTTGGTCGAGGCGTTGATTTGAGAAGTTCTTTGATATTCGTGGCTCAGTGAGCGCTATGGACGGCACATTCACGGGCCAGTCGTCAACTAAATATAGAAGCTGGTACAATTGATGAATGTTGCAGAGAAAAATAGGGCTAAGGCACTTAGGACAGGAGGCATGGCACTTTCGACAAGGAGTGCGCCGTAGCGGCCTAGCAAGGCCTTTTCCGTGGTGACCGAAACGATCGTGGAGAGCCCCGCCTCCAGGTGCGGATTCGACTTACAATTGGAAAGCGGTGAATTGTAGGCGTCCGGTGCGAGCGCGTGTAGAAATTCAAAGTACACTGATGGTGTCATCTATCGTATAACTCTAAATTAATAGAGAAAGGGGTTCATTTCACAAGTTTCAGGATGTCCCCCTCAGCTTTTTTCACCGCTGCTCCATATCCCGCCTCCTATCTCATTTCCAATACCGAACAATTTATTGTACGTCATGCTGTTCAGGTAACTGCGGTAGCATCAAATGGTCAGCAATTGCGAGCTTGTACGCTCGCATCGATTGCCCCATTGTAACTAGTCCTACGAGGGTTAACCGTCACGATATATACGATCCCCTCCATTAGTCAGTGGTGTCTCTAGTGCTATTGAATCTGTCTTCAATTATCACGCTCCAACTCCACCTCCAATTTTTTTTCCAAAATTGACGTCTACAGAGGTTACCGCCCCAGAAACAGCCAATTCTAAAAGTTCTACACAATCGCATTTTAATTTCCGTTGATTTCAGCTTCTTGTCCACCACAGCACTCCCCCCCCCCACCTCTACCTCAGGTGAAATATGAGATGTGAGATCACAAGGCTGTTCACTACTTCCCGCCCATCTAAAACCTCATAAGACATGAGAATCGCCAAAACGAACCCACCCCTTCCCCCTTTCTTCCCTCGTTAGTAAATACTAACGAGGCTGTTGACCGTGGTCCTTGCTCGAGCTTCTTTTCGCACCCGTTACTTTTACCTTGACCAACGTACCGACTTTTTACATCAATACTGTGAATGTAAGAGGGTAAAATATTTTTCAAAGCAGTTATCGTATCTAGTATCTACTGATCAATGCGAAAAATGGCCTATGCGGGATCAGATTGACGATTTGGCCTTGAGCCACGAATTTCTCAGCAGTCCCTCTTGCAATCACATCGCCTTCACCTAATCCAAAATTTTCAAAAAAAAGTGAAAAAAGTGAGGAGCATATTTTTTGGTGTGATCACCGTGAGATTAAGCTAGTAATCGGTGAGAACCGAAATGCGAGAACTCGTGAATTATGCGTTGCAACTCTGCGGACGTGCTTGAATCGCCGGTTTCAGAACTGGCGGTGTTGTTAACAGCTTCTTCATAATTGAGAGCTGACTTGTCTTCATATCTTCCATTCTCTTTTTCGCGTCATCCGTTCCATTAGAACATTATAGAATAATATCGGTACATAGCCATTGACTTCAAATCTTTTCCAGATTTTTTCTCGACGGATTTCCCCTACATTTCTTCATCCCTCATCAATTTTCTTGCTCATAGCCCACCTGATGCCATGAATTGAAGCAACAACCTTTGAGTGCATTGGTGGCATTGGGGGGAGGGTAACAGGGGGTGATAATGAAATTGTGGATACAAATGTGGATTTGATTGAAAATGAAATAAGAAGCACAATAAACCGCTGATGATGCCCTGAAACAAGGATTCCCTCTTCTAGCCTCTAATTTTCTAAAGGAGGGGGCGTGACTGGACGAGTTGTCTGAACTTTCTTATTCCATCTCTCGATTACTCCGCGCGTATATGTATAAGCTGCTCGCCATAATCCACGTTACGTGTCACAATGTGTGGACGTGATATTTCGACCATTAGCTCACGTTAGTCGTCATTAGCTCACTTTCTAAGGCCCTAGGCCTCTATCGCCTATCGAGCTGCGACACGACACATCTGTGATGCTGGCAGACTACTACTAGTATGTCCTATTTACAGCATAGATTTTTCAACGCCACCTCACCTGGGGTTGTTGCTTTGAGTGGAGACTAACCACCACAAATACTACTAAGCACTTTTCAAGAATTATCTGCCTCTTTGGCATGACGAGTTCAATGGGAATGATTTTCAAGCTTTCGAAATGGCGTTCAGGCTCTGATGAAGGCGAAGAAGCTGAAGCGCCTCTGTCGATTTTCAGAAGCTTGACAAGTTATTTCCACGGAACTTATCTACCTCTATTGGGAGCAACACCGCTCAACTTCTGAACTTGCCCTGGATTCTGCTTAAGTATTCATGCCAGGGTTACTCATTTTGCTGCTCTTTCTGCTCAACTCACCCTTCAGACGACGCCCTTATCTTAAAAAGTGTTATTGTTGCGGGACATATGTGTGCCACTATGTAATGTGAAGGGTTTATACTGTAGTTCTTAGACGCTACAATTGGCGAGGTAAAACTCTCAATCGTGGTCCATCGTGTTCTGCCCGGAGTTGACTGGCGCGTTCGCATTTTTGCAGAAACTTAAACCTCTCGTAGAGAGTCTCGATATGACCCCCCACCACCACACCAACCTTAGTAATAATCCCCTCATACTGATCCCATCCTGCTTTCCCACCTCGACCAGCACTCTCAGTATCACGGCTGTATCTACAGTATTTGATTCCGAGACCGATCGACACGTTCTAACTCTACTACTTTTCCCACCGAAACAGCCATCGAAATGGGGGGGGGGGGGAGGGGGGAAGACATGAAAAGATTTTTATTCTCAAAATCGTCAAAACCCCGTCAAAAATAACCCCTTCTTCCACAACCTCCACGAATACGACCCTTGTTCACACTTTCTATGAGATGGTTAACCTTGATTAACCCGAGTACTCCCCCCCCCCAAAAAAAGCACCCATATACGACCCCGTCCTCCGTTTGTATGTTTGAACTCACGACGGTTCACCCTGGTTCGCCTCTCGCTCAGAATCGATTGTTTATTAGCTTTGATATTGATGTTGTACAGATCATATCCCATGGTCGTTGTCAATGTTCTCGACAGAACTAAGCTCATTTCCGTGTAATCTTTTCAGTGTGGCACTCTGTCCCAGAAGTGAGGCACCGTCGTCGGAGCCTCAGCACATCTCATTCAACATTTCCGAACCACTGTGCTCGTTGTTTATCACTTTCTGCGATATGGATAATCCGGTTCGTCCGACAATTCATTTTTTTCCCAGCCCACATTACCCTCATCGATTCACTCCTGCGCACGTTACCTATTGTATTGAGTCAAATATGACATTCAACGTGAACGTCAAGAGCTGAAAATACTTTCCAGAATATCTTTTTTTTCAATTTGAATTCACTACAGGTTTCTGGGGAACCACTTTTCATTCTTATAATTTTCAACATTTTTTTCAGTTTTTTATGTTGGAGATATTTGTTGAAAATATTTTTTTGCGGTCTTACTTTTTCTTTTGTGGAGAGCAAAATTGCAGTCTCAATGAATCATCGTTAGGTTGCTTGAGTTTCATTTTTTTCTTAACTCTTCGTCATCGATTTCAGACAATTTCTTCCCCTTTCGTTGGCGGGCTTCACAGTCGTTTACTCGAGAGTTTTCTGATAGCAGTTACTTTCCTTTACAAGCTGCCAGATCCGGAATCCAGATTTATCATAGCCTTGAGTAGGTGTTTGCCGTTTCTATTGTTTTCCTTCGGTCTCCCCAAATCGGTCACGTCAAATTAGGCAGAAGTGCACCTGTCGCCATCCTTCCTTAGCTTTCGAACAAGACCTATTTTCCTGCAAATTTCTGTTGGCTTCTACACTGCGTTTCATAATTATAGGTCCACCCTAAATTTTTGCTACCCCAAAGTTGCTGTGCATTTTTTGGAAATGCTGCTATCACCATTAGATTCCTCATCACGGAAAACCTTCATAGTGTTTTTCTGACAAATTCCCCCCTCAAGTAACCCAATTAACTTTTTTAGAACGAATTTTCACCGTTTCATGAATATCGGGCCACTCATAAAAAGTTTCCATTTCTCACGATCCGTGAAGGGAATCAGGGAAGCGGGGAAATATGTGGGCTCAGTCGACATCGAGTTTACCATACCTCGTGTTATTCGCCTCTCTTCCCAGTAACAAGCTCAAGCTAGAGCACTTACTGAAGTGGGATAGCTGAGGAGCAGAATTTCCTCCCATGTCGGCCGGCTCATACTGCATAAGCGACTATGTGCAAAATCCTGGTCAGTGCGGAGAGAAGAGTCGCTTAGGTAAATAAAGACTGCGTTTCCTTCAAAATTTAGGAGGAATTGGGTGTCTTCTCTCGAATTATACAAGGAGTCCGTAGTCCGTGCGGCCTTCCGTGAGCAAAACCACCGTGTGGTGAGTAAGCCAGCAGAGCAATAACATCTTCAACGGATTGATGAAGAGCGTTCCAAGATTATTTGAGCGCTACAAGATCGCAAGTCTCCATTTCTCCGTGGAAAAGGGCTCAACTTAATGAGCGATGGTGTGGCTGTTAAGACCCTTCGCGATCTTGGACTCTACCTCCTTGTTTCGTTCTACAGGTGGTCTGAGATCGACGTGGAAAAGTTTATTCTAGGTGGAGGAATGTGGATTTGGCAGAAAAAGAGGGTACAGGATGATCGCGTGAAAATCGCAGATGGTTTCAATGTAACGTAATTTCGGCGGTGAATCCCTTATGGTTTGAGGCACCTTTGAACGACTGAGTAGCTAGAGCTCGCTTTTGTTTCCGTTCACAAAGATTCCACAGGGTATCGTGAAGTTCTTTCGAAGCGAGTCTTACCATTTTTTCAACAAGGATCCCCTCTATCCTTGATTTTCACACACGATAACGCGGCTGTCCATGCCGGTCCCTCCGCGCCAGATGGAATTGCAGGAAAAAATGTGGCAGTTATCTGGTGGCCACCATGTTATCTGAATTAGATTCCAATAGAGAATCATTGGGCCTTAATTGTTATAAAGTTCCACAGCAAAGTAAAGCAAAATGGAACAGCCGAAAAGCTGAAAAGGTCGATCATCGGCGCCCAGACGAATTTCGATCCTACTGTAATAGCTAATTTGGCTACCAGCATTTCAAAACGTATTATTGTGTTCCTTATGATTATTGGGGGGTCATCCCATTATTGAAAATTCGTGACGTTTTTTCGTTATAGTAAAATCTCTCGACAAGTGATGTGTAGTCATATTTGCGAAACGGTGAAAATACGTTCTAAGGAAGATATTTTAATAATTCTGAATCGAGATTTCTCCAGAAATCAAGTATCAAGGTTTTTCGTTATGGGGAAACTATTGGTAATAGCGGCATTTTCCAAAAATGCACAGCAACTTTGGAATAGCAAAAAATTAGGGTGGACCTATATTTATGAAACGCAGTGTATTTCCAATACGTTGCCCTTTCGTAGAAAGTGAATGGTTTTCGCATTCTGTACTACTGCTTCTATTATTACATTTCTTTGGCTAAGTAGTGATTTAAGAGTACGAGTAAGCACACATTTCTACTGCCAGTCATATCCCGTTCGTTTTTGAATCCTTTGAAGCCTCCTCGTCCTTCAAAGGAAAGTGGTATGATGAATTTGTCGACCGTAGGTAAGAAGTGGCACACCGGTGAAGAAAAGACCAGATGAAACGTCTCAAAACCCGGAAGAATGAGGCTCCTTGTCGTCGATAACTTAAGCGCTCGGCGAGATTGTACGACCAACAAGGTCAGTTATCATGGTGAACACCTTTCGCTGACTTTCTGAACCCTTTTGCCGTGGATGGCAATCTGTCATCACCAACCGACCCTGGAATTAGTCCGCTACCCGGGGCCGCGTCCTATCCTACCCCGAGGCTAGGGGACCAAAAAAGTCCTTCGAATACATTTGTTCTCAGCAATTTGTTTTTTACCTTCCGCACCTACTGCTTTAACACACATATATACATTACGAATAGGTAGTTTCACATGGAAATTTTGTTGCAAAGACAAGAAAATTTGAGGTGATTTTTGGTTCCCCTACCCTAGGTGAAGGATAGGATACGGCCCCTGGAGGCGGGGCTCTCCACGAAGGCGGTGGTTATCAGGACTAAAGCCTGGCCAGGCTTCTTCGAGCGTGCCCTTTGCCGCGGAAGTGTCAGACCTTGCCTTCCTGGAGTCGAGCTTTCTTTGAATGAGCGTGTTTTTTCTCCTCTAGGATCTAGCTTCTCATACCACCTGCCTTTAAAATCAGTACGCATAATTCAAGCGATACGAGATCAGAAGGAATGCACCATCACTGTTATAGTGCTTAGCGTTACCTTAAAAGAGGTACTACACAACACTACTCAACAGCTATGCTCCAGTCCGGATCCTTTGCGGTGTTTATTTATAATAAATTTCAGTCTGTTGTTTAACATAATCTCTGTGCTGGTGTCTTGATTCACTTGCAATGTTGGAGGAAAAAATTCAAGGCTTTGATTGTCTCTGCCACGATAATCATCAGTTCTACTTGTCCACACCCATCTGCTCAACCCAACAACTTTTACAAAAATCCATGTGAAACTATAATTGCTCCTAAATACTGTTACCTTAAGAGAGGTACTACTCAACACTCGAGCACTCTTCTTTGTAGTTTGATGGCAAACCCTCTCAACTTCGTTTGAGCTATACTCCATGTTTAACTGTTTTTACATTTCCGATGTTCGCACTTTCTGCATCTTCCTGTGCGAAACCAGGTACACAATGAAGTGCTAGTGTTTACCTATGAAATTGCAACTTCGAAATTTGCACATAGATTCCAAGTTCTCCGCCCATTCTCGTTATGGGACAAACGTTATGTTTTTCCGGGCTTCAAAATACGCAAATGAAAAACGAATCGCTGTACATATTTTAACAGAAGACAGTGACGATCTCGTGCTAAAACCGGGACATGGGCGAGGTCACGGACAACCTTAGGCCTCCGCGACTTTTCTTGGCACTACTTGATGATTCGCAGGCATAGCCTACGAACTGATTCATTGGCAAACTCTCTCACGAATGAGGCTGCCGTCCTCTCAACCTTGAAGGTGGTGCCACTTTTGCCCCACTATACGTGGAAAGGGTCCCAGGATTTGCAACCATGCATACTTCAAGCAATTACCCACGTCCACCTTCTGTGTATCGCCCAGCTATGCTCTTTCACCTTCTTCTGCTGGACTCTCGGATCGGGACCCAATATCTATTATCACGCTATCTGCCCCTAAGAGTCCTCACACCCTGGGAAAGTGGCTATTATTTTCAGTGTTTTCAACGACGTCTTCACATTTTCTCTTCTTTTGTGTGAAAACTGTCTGGGCTGTTTTATATCCAAACTTTGATATTCGAGCAGAATAACCGTGCCATATTTTTCATGGTTTATGCCTTTGAGGTAAGGCTCTTTCCGCTAAGAACCCAGACACATGTTTTTTCCTCGTTTTCATGACCTCTTTCCTCGTAAATACTGACGATTCAGTTGTTTGATGATCGGCGGTTTGTGATATATTTGCAAAGCTCTCTACTTTGGCTGCTACGCATCCAGCACAAACACCTACGAAAACCAGACTACGTTGGTGATGAAAATGCTAAGTCTGCGAATGAGCTGACCAGTGGCATGGCCTAATGCCCTCTAGGCCCCAATTCGGGGTTGAAGTAAGCCCTTCCTCGACTTTGATCGATAGAAAAATTACAGTTCCCCACAGAATAACACGAAAAGGAGAAAACAAGGTACCTCAAAACACAGGAACTCGTTGTAGAACGGCAAGGTCAGAGGCACGGACCGCTAGGAAAAAAGTCGCCGTCAATAGCTGAGGGAGCTACCTTTTTCCTGTTCTTGTTGTGTCCAGTGCGCGTTGCGTCCTAAGATTTCTTGCCTCTCTCACTGGCTATGCTTCACTCTGTATAAAACTTCACTACACGTACCATACTTTTCTAGCACCTAAACTGTACTCTTCACAACGTTCTCAACTCAACCGTGCAATTAGCTATAATTTATAGCATCTCCTTTAGACCGTGGTTTAGAGGGTCCTGGACATCAAGGTCAAGTTGTCGGCCGAATGGTGAATCTTCAGGGAAAACCTTACAGAGAGTTACCTTTGGTATTCTGAAGACCTGAATTTTCCATTTCTGGCAAATGTTGAGTGGCAGCGCGCTCTGAACTGGGTAGGAATTTTGCGAGTGCATGTGTGTTGTTGATCTGTGCGAAGTCGGTGTATCGCCTCTCTTGTCCGTTGCCTCCTCCTCCTCCTCCCTTCATCACCTCCCACTTGACAGTCGCTGCTGCGCAAGCTGCCTCTGCCTCAAACCTCAGTTCTTCACGCCATTGTCCTCAATTGCTCCCAAGTGCCCGATCGTTCTGATCTTTATTGACGGGATTCGCTTACTCAAAACAGCTTTTCACACAGTGCACCTTCTCCTCATTTCAAGCGCTTCCAAAAAAACTTCCTTCTTGAAAATTTCCTCCGTTATACTTCGACATGTTTGGCTAATGTGTCACTGCTACCACACAACTTTTCGTGAGTAAAACTGAAGAATTACCCTAACCTGGACAGAAACGAAAACCCTTTTTGGCTCGCTGTGTGTCAACTAGTTCAACTAAAATATAAGTTTTTAAGTTTTTTTCTCGAATCTTTTCCAACTAAATGTGTCTTCTATTGTTTTAGCTCTTTAAAGTTGTGCCGTTTAATCACAAGTTTAACAAATCATACTTAATAGAAGCCAAAAATGAAATGCTATATCTTTTCGTGTTGAGTAAAGGAAAGGGAATCCCACATAGAAGGGGAGGACGCGCGCCACACTGTGTCACACTACGGTCCATCCTGTGTTGAGTGAAAACTACGTGAGAAACTGTACATGAATGATCAGTAATCAGAGTCAACCGTCCGTTCGGACTATCCAGGGGGAGGAGGAGGGATGGGGGCGTATGCTGCAAAAATGAGGATATGCATAATGCTTGAGCTCTTTGAGGCTTGGATTATTGGAACATATTACCTCACAGTGTCTATTTGGCAATTTTTTTGTGTGATGTTGTCCCGAAACCTTATAGATACTCAAATGCTAAACAACAGTACGAGGCTCCAAAAATTTTATTTCAAAAAGATTTCGAGTTTTGGAGCGTCAAATTGTTGTTCCACAATTGAGTTTTTTTTGGCTTCTTCGCATCCTATATATTTTTTGGGCACAACCACGTCACCATTTCTTGAGTACATTTCCAAAACTTATTTCCTACTTTATTAGCTGATGCATCTCGATGAACGATAGCAGTAGTTGATTCAGATAGCGAAACAGCTCAATTTTTGTTTTTTTGTCGAAGTATGCTGTGTATCGGCAGCTAAGTCTGTCTGTGATGCACACCTCGCACCACTCAGGCGTGAAGTGAAATCATCAGTAGCATCAAAATTACGCTGAAGATGTTTTTGAGGCTATTGCAATTTTTATTAGTGTTGCACTGCAAAATAGCGGTCAAACAGTGCCGATAGCCTCGAAAAAACATTACCACCAGACGTATCTAACTGCTGGGAAACAAAGGTTTCTATGCCACATGTAGCGTCAGACGTTGTTGCCGACACAGTTTCTTCGTACTTTTCTTCTTGAAGAAATACAGAAAACGAAGCTTCAGATTTCTTTTCCCTATATCCTTATTCTTTGACACTCGTGGCTACACTACATAACATACCAGTATTTGAAGGGGTTTGTCTAACTGAATAATAGCGCACAAAAACCATTTTGGCGAACACCTGACCGCTTCTGTATCTTTGTGTTTCGCAGACAGGTGCATGTGTAATGCGGATTACACAACATAAGGGACGACGGCTCCCACAGAGAGTGATAGTTTTCTGCCAGCGAAGTTGTTAGCTGATTTCAGTTGTATTCTGGAACTTTTCAGGCAGTATCACTTTACGTTTGTTTCATTAGGATTTCAAATCCTAATCCCGAAGTTAAAACTCAATTCTGTGAACACGCTCACAAGATTAACAAGTCATACTTAATAGAAGCCAAAAATGAAATGCTATATCTTTTCGTGTTGAGTAAAGGAAAGGGAATCCCACATAGAAGGGGAGGACGCGCGCCACACTGTGTCACACTACGGTCCATCCTGTGTTGAGTGAAAACTACGTGAGAAACTGTACATGAATGATCAGTAATCAGAGTCAACCGTCCGTTCGGACTATCCAGGGGGAGGAGGAGGGATGGGGGCGTATGCTGCAAAAATGAGGATATGCATAATGCTTGAGCTCTTTGAGGCTTGGATTATTGGAACATATTACCTCACAGTGTCTATTTGGCAATTTTTTTGTGTGATGTTGTCCCGAAACCTTATAGATACTCAAATGCTAAACAACAGTACGAGACTCCAAAAATTTTATTTCAAAAAGATTTCGAGTTTTGGAGCGTCAAATTGTTGTTCCACAATTGAGTTTTTTTTGGCTTCTTCGCATCCTATATATTTTTTGGGCACGACCACGTCACCATTTCTTGAGTACATTTCCAAAACTTATTTCCCAAACGAGAGAAGTACTCTCAGAACTCCCGCAGCTGCCGCAGTAAGCCCTATATTGTTTCGCTGGGCCTGGGTACTGGATAAGAATTTGAATTCAGCCTCTTTTCTCATCCCTGATAGGGTTAGATTGGTCCGGATTTTGAAGTACTTTTGCAAATTCGGACTCTGAGGGGGGAATCAAACTTGGGGCGTTTTTTCGTACGAATTTCACACGAGAAATATCAAGAAAGTCCTGAATGACAGCTTCAGATCAGCTCTTTTTTCAATGAGTAGACAAATAATAAAATGCGACAGAAGTCACCTTGCGCAAAGTGGGTTCATTCAAGCTGAAAACAAACAGAAGTTGCCTCGTTTTTCTTACACTTTTTTAAAGCTCGCTACTATCTTCTCCCATAATCTGGCCGGCATGTATTGCAATGGCCAATCGACGTTTTCGCCTTCTCTACGCGGATGTTTCCCGTTTCATTTTCATTCAAGAAGACACAATTTTCATCTTCTTAGGCTAACATAGACCACCGGAAAAAGCCCTTCCAATTTTTTCAAATAATCTCTTGACAGGTCCAGATCTTGATCTGCCATTCTTCGTTAGTAATCCAAAAGGATAGTCCAAGAACGACTTTCTCTTAATTTCGGCGGAAACGTAAGCCTAATAAAAGTATTGAAATCTCGGACAGGCTACAACAATTCAAAAGGAATTCAAGTTCAGGAAAGGTGGAGATCGCCAGAGTGAAAACAAATATTTTTTTTGCTGGCCACTAGGCTTAGAAAGTGGACTTAATATTTTTCCAACATTATGAAATGAGGTAGAGGTATCTAACTATACAATGGTGATATGATGTTTCCGATATTGTCTTTGGCCACCAGCCACCGATCCTGATGCTGCTAGCCCAAAATTTGCAGGTCCACGTTGCATAATGCTCATGAAAATTAAGGATTTGTCTTTCTAAATCATTGCCGTTTAGCTTCCGGGCTATTATATACTGTGAGCTTGAACTGAAATTATTCATGAACAAAAAGTTTGTACAAAATCATCCAGATCACCAGTAGCCCATTGTCCATTGAGTTCCTCGAGCGGGTAACGTCTCCATTCGGTCTCGTCGCGTGCCGGACTACCCTCTCCTGAAGGGCACGCAGCTCAAAAATGGTTTCGTTCAAAGCATTCGTGAAGAAGTCATCGAGCCGATGGTTGTGTTAACGTCTCGAGGTATCCCAGTCGGTAATAGTTTTGGTGCCAACGGTCGTCACAGAATCGTGTAATCTGCCCGCCCAACTGATCGTTCGATTCCTTGGCAAAAACGGCAGCGTCCCTGATCTTCGATCGTTGGCGTAGTTCGGAACTCCGGATTCCCCTCTGCACTTGCGTGTATAGGGTTACTCCTAGCATCGTCCTTCCGTAGCGCGTTGGAAAACGCTGAGCACATACTCGTCCTGCCTGCGTGGGCTGGAAGGCTGCAGAATTGAAGAGGTGTCCGCAAAAGCAGATTTTCTTTGTTTTGACAAGATAAAAGGTGCCAACCATCTGTGAGATAAATGGCGGTGTACAACCTTAACCTTCATGGGCATCTTGGCTCTATCGTGGGGTTTGAAGGCTTCTGGATCAGTGGCAATCATCCCACACAATTCCACAATCTCTTCATATTTCCTAAATATCGAAATTAAAACCTCTGTCAAATTCCAGGTGCCTATGTACCTGAATCAGTAATGTTGCAGATTAATTTTTATTTTTTATCGCTATTAAATTATCGCTTGAAATGGCTCAGCAGTTAAATGAGCCACGGTCGCGTCCAGCTTCAGTTATAATAAGTATGACAAAGCGATTTTTGAAGTTTCTGTCGTCAGAAGAAATCCTTGTAAGCCTGTTTTTCTGTGGATGGTGGGTTTAATTTCATTTTTGATTTCAGCAGAAAGAAATTACTACCGCCCACGTATTCCATACTAAGCAACAAAGACAGTATCCGCAGACGCGCCGAGTTGTCTACACCCCCTCGAGGGGGTCACGTGAGTTGCCTTCTGTGTACCTGTACTCGGTATCTTGGTTGAAATCTCAAACTTTAACGACTATTTCTGAACCCTGTTTACATGACTGTTGTTCGGCGTTTGTGCCGTCGAAGTGACTCACGTTGGTGTTGGTGAATAGCATGAAGAAAAGTTAAGGAAAAAGAAACATGAAGGTTGCACTTCACTGCAGTGATGTCTGACACCGGTTTTCAATCAACGCCTTTATGTTCCTATTATTACTGTTATTGTTGTTATTGTTTTTATTATTTTCTTTCTTTCTTGCATTTCTGAAAATCTTTGGCAAGCTAACTGCTGACGAACTGCGTGACTTCATGAAAATGCGAAAATATGTATGCTCGTTTTCCTTTTTCATTTTGGGCCACGCTGGGCAGTCGCGGATTTGGGGTTACCGTGACCTGTTACCGAACCGCACTGTCCCACACAGCCTGCAAAGTGTGACCCTGGTACCACATCACGCTTCGCCAGTGTGTCGTAGCAGTTTAGAAACAACCTTTTCATACATATTCCTTGTATGCCTTAAGAACGCCTCGAATTGTCCTCACTCAAAGTTCTGAGATGAAGCAACAGCGCTAAACGTATTTATAACCGAAAAACCCCGATTTGAGATTTCATGTAGTAAAAATGTGTTCTCCTCTGTGTTCATCTCAAATTCTCACGAATTTATGAAAACGTTTCTCATTCAATCCATGTGGCAAAAAATCTATCTTTGTTTATTATGGTAGACGTGCGTTTCTCCCCCTGAGGCTAGGTCACCAAGCTGCGTGCTCATTGAAGCTGAAGGTTAATTTGAGGTTAAGGCTTAGGTTAAGGCTTATGCCTTAAGCCTATGATTGGGCCTAGGCTTAGTCCTAAGCTTGCTCCGAGCGAATGAACGGCGTCTCAATTTTAGGTGACCTGACCCAGGAGGAGAAACGCTACGCACCCGTCTAATTTTGGTTTTGTTAGAACCCACGATGTATGCATAGGTCAAGCGGTAATATGCAAGGAACGCATCTTACATGGATTCCAAACGGGCATACATTTGGGTTACCAAGGTTGGACAAGCCATCAACCTAGTCATTTTATTGATGATATATCTTCCTGCTGTAATGGAAGAGTAAGTGGCAGATAATGGAAGACTAAGTGTACTAAGACACTAGTCATCATCTAGATGATTTCTGCACTTTCTCGAGTTGTTCAGGAGTGGTCACAAACACGGCCGTGTGCCGGTCCTTTCAATAGATGTTCCAAGATGGAACAATATAAATTTTTATACATTCTTCGTATACTTTCGCACCTCCTTCTGAAAAGTCGCTCAATTAAGGTAGCCCAACAATGAGTACACTAGTCTGGTGGATAGGATAGCATCCCTCATTAAGCGGCAAGTGTGCCGTTCTGTCGGTTTGAAAGTGCGCAACAAGCACTGGACAGGGCCAACCGTACGTTGTATGGATTTCAAACCGAGCAGTGAATTTTAAAATGCCCAGTAGTTCTCGTAGAGAATCCATCCCACGCAACACCCACCAGCGGTCGATGGTGTCGATAGCGTTGTTAAGCCTGCTACCACTTGGCACACTCCAATACCCCTAAATTCCTCCAAAATCCTCATCGGGCTGGAGGAGGAGGATTGGGTAGGGGTGACTGTCGAAACGGTAAATTTTCTACACACCGTCCATTCAACACGCTATATATCTTACATAAGCAACTACCCTGCTTTCAAAAGCCAGAATACAATCTCCTCCATGAAACAATCAGAGGTGCTACCCCCTACGTTGAGGAAATTTTAATGGACAGTTGATCCTCGCGTTGGAGATTTGTAATGGTCGTTTCGACCACTTTCTTCGTTCCTGATTCGCAACATAAGAGTGTCCGTGCCCGTTGAGCTCTCATCCCCGCGCTAGTCTGTCTTTGTTTTGGCACTGCCGCGTTACAAAAATGAGGGGGACTTTATTGACTCTAGCGTTTTCAGTGGGGTTTTTAAATTTTTCTTCATTGACAATACACATTTCAGTTCTCAAGTAGTTAATAATTTAATACATAGTTCCCAAATTTCAGTTGATCAATGATTTAATAGTCTGTGACTTTAGGTTCGTTTACTGTCGGAATTGAGGTTTTGGGGATACAGGAATTTTCTGAAGTTTAACTGACAGTGTTTTAGTACCAGTGGATCCATAGTGGGGATGTAGAAAGAGGCTTGAGGGAAATTGGTAGGTATGCCAGTGTGGGACGGCATCGTCTACGAATAACAACGCCCTTCCAGCGGAATACGTGCGACTGTGCAAACTCTCCGGGACAGCACTTCGATTCCACTCTGTCGCTCCCCTCGGAGCATCTCCCAATATGTGAGTTGCCCGCCCCTGCGCCGTCAATGCCTATCCATCCATTCAAAATCACTTGTCAACAGATTTTGTAAACAGCTTGATCAACTGGGACTTCCCAACAATATTCACAAATAGCTATTGCAAACCACGTACTGCGCCATGTGCATCACATGGGAGTAGAATTGTTTTGTTCGATTGTTTGGTCGGAACCATGATACAGTTCAGTGGGAGTGAAAGTGCTGTAGGCTAATAGTCATAGATACTGAAGGGTCCAATAAGGTTCGCAATAGGATAATTAATAGTATGAACGAGGTAACACTGTTACAGGGATTACCTTTTATAGAAGTTCCCACCATTTGAATTTTCTTTATCGTTTTATTAGAATATTTTTACTTATGTACCACTGAAGAGTCGCTCTGATCCATAATTTCATTCTTCCGAGCGAATTAATTTCATTTTTTGACGACTCGAATTGAGAGTCCCTCTCAGCAATTTAGAGTCTAACCGTTTCCAAAAATCCCAAAAAATATGGTAATTTTTTGGGGCTACACAGTGGAATAAGTACCAACCACTTGTGGAGCAGAATTTTTCCTGTTTCACTCCGGTCTGGTATAAGAGCATCAGATTAATTATATGCAGTAAGCAGCAATCAAATGAGCTCTGAGTAGTAGCACATGAACATGTTGACAATTTTTTTCTGATTCTCTATCTAGAGAGAAGAAAACGCCGAAGTAGGCCAACCAGTTCTTTATTGCTATTCCATGTGATTTCCACGACAATTTCACCCTCGATTACCGAGTAAACTATCTAAATGACGTCATTTTTTTGCAGATGCATGTGAAAGGTAGACTTTTAGAGAGTCAATATAGTATGTCATCGTCGCCGGCGTACATCAACGAGAGCGATGATGATGAAATTTATCGTCGAAGGAGATATCCGGGTAATGGGAAATATGTTGCGACAAAGGTATTCGAAAATTTTCGGTTTCTATTCTTTGAACGGGCTATTCGAGCTATTTTAGGAGGTCCTGCAACCATCACGATATCATAATAGCCAAATCATACAAGAGGTGAGTGCTTCACCCATTGCACTATGTAGCCCACAATTTGGCCCTCGATGCCAGTCACCTAGTGCAGCTATGTAAATATACTTGAACGTAAATATAATCCACTTTTTTGAGGTCGCAATTTCGTACTCTGCACCGATAACAATATCCGCTCCAAGCTCGCCACTATCGCGTCCACTGGCTAGTTCTGAACGTGCCACCATCGACGAATACTGTGAGAATTTCAAAATTAGTTGGCAGTTCAAGAGCAGATATCAATCCGAACTGGTAACAGGAATGAGTAGTATCGTAAACATGACACAGTCCGTCTTCCGAATTCCGATAACTACATATTTTTGGTTTTCGCACCAAAGCTTCCGGTTTCGTGAAAGGAACGGTTGCTATATTCTAGAAATATGAAAACCGTTTTCAATTTATCACCTGGTTCAAGAAAGGAATACTCTAGAAGGTCCATACTTAGTGCTGAACAAGCATTTGAAATTGAGTCAGTGCAATCTGGTCGTCATACTCGGAATTATGTAGATGGTTCTGAAAGGATCATTTTTCTGGCCTTTAAGCCAATAAAAGGGCACGCTGAAGTTGATTAGGCTCAAAGGTTTGACGCTGGAGAATTGACAAGTGTAGAAAGTTAGCGTCGTCTGAATTTGCCGTGTTATCTTTTATCCCGTTGATTATTGGACAGGGACTTGGTGTAGCCCTCGGGCGCCGGAAATTTCACGGCTCTTAAGCTCTCCACCAATCCAAATTGCTTTTGTCTGTATTTGTTTTTGAATGCCTGACAGGTTTCTGCTGCTGTACTCCAGCAAATCCAAGTAATCCGCGTGCTAGTGACCAAGTCGTACGTAATTGCTGCACTAAGCCAGGTCTCACTGTGCGTGTTTTTGCCCGATCCTTTAGGATGTCTGGTTTCATGACTCACTAGCTTTCACTATACTTTCAGCCGTAAGTAATAGTTGCGAAACGAAGGATGAAAATATATGCTTTTCTGCCTACTGTTAGGCCTTTTCATGAAAACGTGTGTATTATTACGTTGATCGTTGATTCGTAGCCCCGCCGCTTTTCGTTACTATTATATTAACCCATTGACGACAACGTAACCCCCGATGGGCCACACTTTCACCGAATGAGAGTCGTTTTGCGATATCAGGTCTTGTGTCATTCAACCGACCCTTAGGAGACGGGAGACCTCGATAGCCCTGACGTGGTCCACATGGCATCTGACCTCCGGACACCCGTAGCAACTACCTCTACCTCGAACTTCTATTTTTTCTGCTGCTTATATACTATTAATTTGACATTCACGCAGCGTTGCCGTACCATTCGCATCTTCAAATTTCACGTCAGAGTCGTCGTCCGAGTCAGGGCTTTTCCCCTTGTCTCAGAAAAGTACGACTCTAACCTTTGAGCGAGAGAGAGCTAGCGCCTGGATCCCATAAGCAGTGCGTCGGGCTGCGCCCAAAGCCATTCCGCCACGTTTTGATGGAAGGGAGGATCAAGGCTATATGTACACATAATAACGCAGTCCCGCAAGGAGAGGGGCATTATACAAAGCACCGAAACATTTACAACCACAGTAAACATTTCCTTTATTACGAAGGCTCGAAAAAAGTATTCCTCTTATTCAGCAAACTCCAACTTCCCTCTTCGTAGAACCTCGGCATTGTTGTTATTATGATACTTCTGCCAACGAGGTTGTTAGGTGGAGAATTTTATTAGTGGCCTGACGTTTCGACGAGATCGTCTTCCTCAAAGACCTGAACGTGGCTTAAGGTTTGCTCTTGCGGTGGTGAGCTGGGTGAGTTTATTTCCCTCGTTCGGGGTTTTCGCTTGTTCTCCTTAACGTTCCGTCAGAAACGCTAGGGAGAAGCGGCGTTTGGCGGTTTAAAGGACAAATCTCAAACCTTAAGCCACGTTTAGGCCTTTGAGGAAGACGATCTCGTCGAAACGTCAGGCCACTAATAAAATCTCCACCTAACGTCGTTGGCAGTAGAATAATATCATAATTCCTCTTATGTTTCACATTATATAGTTTGCCCCGACGGATATTATAAAATCATTCTGTTCTATATCCCTAAGTTCGGACAAAAATCCCAATCTCCGTGGCTCATGGTCGTTTTTTACCACCGTCGAGTACCAAGTCTAGTTCAACATGTGGAAGAAAGGGATTCGGAAAAAAAATGACATGCAAACTATGATCGTAAGATACAGAGTGCAAATAAAATTAATTGTTTACATAAAAATAATTTTCAACATTAGCATCCGAATTTCTCCACCATGGAAAGATCACGTTCATTCTACGTTTAAGAGATAAGGAGATCACTGAATCGTTCAAGGAACTCTTGCGTTTTCTAATCTTCAGCCTCAAATGCGTATATTTCGGCGACCAAAGCGTTTTTGGTCTGAAAGAAACAGTTACTCCATCATTTTACAAGATAAGCTGATTCACTCACGGTTGCAATGATAGATGGGGATCTGGCGGCGTTGAACTCGGCGGAGTGGTTTCATCATTATTTTGGGTTTCCAAGCATTTTCCTGGGGAATTGTCCAGATGGTTGAAGTGGCACTAGGAGGAAAACGTTGATAGTTTGATCAATTGTGGCAGTTGGTTAAACGTGTTGCGCCTGATCCACCTGGTGAGGAAGGGCTGGCCCTTTTACGATAACAGATCGCGGATTTATTTGTCAAGATTTTTGGTGTATTTCGGCATCTGGTCCAAAGCACTGTTCCTTGTAGCAGTTCCACCCGGGTTCGGAAAACTGGACTGTCTGCGTATATCATGTCAGTCCTTTATTCCCTATGCAGTCGCCGTTTGTGGCACTTGTTCGTACGCGAACCATCCAGCAGAGCTGCGAAGGCTGTTACGAAATCCCTACATTACAAGTGCTGTGCTGGAAGCTGCTCAAGGATCTGCTCAGCAGTCACTTGAAAGCGCGGGTCGCGATTAAATCATTACTCAGAGATGATTTCTTTGGGTGGGGATAACAGAAAGCTATCACAACTGGATGGGTACGGCGGCTGACTTACAGTGCAGGCAAGGAGACCAATATTTACTGGACCCCCACCATCCACCTTCTGAATTAGGGCTCCTGCTACCTCACTCAAAAAGAGAATTCTGTAACGATTTTATCGCGATCCGCACTCTTAAGTGACAGCTCAGCAGGTACTTAAGAAACCTTCCAGCACAGCACTTGTAATGTAGGGATATCGTAACAGCCTTCGCAGCTCTGCTGGATGGTTCGCGTACGAACAAGTGCCACAAAACGTGGCGAAGCTGCATGAACGGAATAAATGGTGACTGACATGTGGTCTGCGACAGGTCCAATTCTCCGAACCCGGGTGGAACTGCTACAAGGAACAGTGCTTTCGACCAGATGCCGAAATACACCAAAAATCTTGACAAATAAATCCGCGATCTGCTATCGTAAAAGGGCCAGCCCTTCCTCACCAGGTGGATCAGGCGCACATCGTTTAACCAACCCTGAACAAGTTGAGCAAGACTTATCAAACGTTTCCTTGCCTAGTGCCACTTTCCAACCATCTGGACAATTCCTCCAGGGGAAATGCTTGGAAACCCAGAATAATGATGAAACCACTCCGCCGAGTTCAACGCCGCCAGATCCCCATCTATCATTGCAACCGTGAGTGAATCAGCTTATCTTGTAAAATGATGGAGTAACTGTTTCTTTCAGACCAAAAACGCTTTGGTCGCCGAATATACCGCATTGAGCTGAAGATTAGAAAACGCAAGAGTTCCTTGAACGATTCAGTGATCTCCTTATCTCTTAAACGTAGAATGAACGTGATCTTTCCATGGTGGAGAAATTCGGATGCTAATGTTGAAAATTATTTTTATGTAAACAATTAATTTTATTTGCACTCTGTATCTTACGATCATAGTTTGCATGTCATTTTTTTTCCGAATCCCTTTCTTCCACATGTTGAACTAGACTTGGTACTCGACGGTGGTAAAAAACGACCATGAGCCACGGAGATTGGGATTTTTGTCCGAACTTAGGGATATAGAACAGAATGA
>MU868404.1:233657-244712 GCA_036418205.1 Ostertagia ostertagi
GTGACTTAAAGGGCACGGCAAGAAGCAAATAATTCTACTTAACCGCTGCGACCGCTGTCATTCTATCAACCGACGCATAGTGGCGTCTGTGCTCTCTCGCGTACGACGTGCTACCTCGGGTTTTCCCAGTTGCAGCGTTGTGTCTCTCCGTCGTACCACGGCCGACCTCGCAAAAAATTTCGGTAATTTTGTGGTGCTTTTTGCTTTTTCCTCTAATTTCTCTTCGCACTTCTTTTCTATTTCCGTACATTCACCAATTTGACCGCGATCGGTGCATTTGATGTGTCTTTGAACACTGTGATCTTTTGAAAAGAATAGATTTCCAGCGATATCATGCCGTGGTTTATGCGAATCCGTGCATGGTAGCAGAGAACTTTGTTGCTAGAAACCTTGAAAACTTGCTGACTGGTAATCACTGACGGCAATCTACCCTCTACTGACTTCGTCTACACGAAAAACGGTCGTTGAATAGGCAGCGTGCGGGCTGGGGTGATTTTCGACTTTTTGCGCGAAATCTTATGGCTCACGAAATCTATGTCACATTTACAATAGCCGAACGTGGAATTACGCTTTAAGTCTCTGTAAAGAAAGAGATAATCAGCCAACTGAAATAAATCGATAAATTTGCTCGAAATATATTCATTGCTTCTGGGGATTTTATTTGCTTTAGATTGATTCAATCTTCTCGAATAGACAAAAATCGGAACTACACCTCTTAGAATCTCGAAGGAAGTGTTGTAATCTTGCTACCTACATTTTACTACGTTGCATGCATTCAAGGCTTTACCAGTGCTCGCCAGAATATGCAGAAACAATTGATTTACTATATTATCACTTCGAAATTTGGAGAGAAATGTTTCAAATGCGATCTCCAAATCGAATAAAAAACTTTATATTTTAGTCAGGCTGATTGATTTTTACCTGAAACTATTGAAAACTACTCCTATTGCCTATTTTCTAGCGGTTATCTAAGTAATTACTATTAAGCATTACTAGTATATCTGCCAGTAATTGCATTTTCGTGCGTGTTGCACGATGTTGTTTCTTACGTTAGCGTCATGCAACGTTGTAAACAGTAAACAGTGGACACTCGCTTCTTCAAAATTGACCATAGTAACCGTTTTTAGTAGTACAAAATAGGAACACTTTTAACAACAAGGAATCAACATAGGGACTAGAGAGCAATTGACAGGTCACACTTATTTTGGGTAGACTATAAATATTCTATTTTTTGTATTCTATGACAACTTCCTTTAATCAGCTTGAGGATGAGACCTACACGTCCTCAAACTCATTGCACTCATCTCTCTCCCTGGTCATAATAGTAAGCATCAGTTCAGCTGTTTAGTCTCACTATTGACCTTACCTAATTTAGCCTCTGTGCACGACTACGTCACTAGTGAGCGTCAGCGTCAGAAATCCATCTCGAGTCCGGAATCCGTTGAACGAATTAATGCTCGTGGTCGACAGGAAACTGAATTTCCGGGTAGGCTCATATGATTTGCATTGCATTGGAAATTTGTAAAAATCTGTTATGTATTCGACCATTAAAACCCGAAAATTTCCAAGAAATTTGTTGAGGTTTCTCCCATAGGAATAATTCGGTCTTCTAAATACAAGGAGAATTTGGCGGTGGCGCTACTCGGCGCCGTTTGACGCTATTTTGCGTCTAGGTGTTTCGATCGTTTTCGCAGAATTTCTGTAAACATATGTGCCTATTCCGGGAGTTCAGTGCCGTGGGAGGCAAAAAAAAACCGGGGAAAACAAGAATGACTGGCTCTTTGGAGTCGCTCCCTTCCTAGGCTTAGGCTTATCGTGAGGACTTTATTGTTAACTGCCTGACATTAATTTGGCTCCAAATTGCTCTGGTGCCAAAAGTTAATGTCATATTTGTTATCAGGTTACCGAAATACTCCATCAGCGAATTGGTTTAAAACGGGTATTGCACCAAATTGGCGTATAATGAAAAATCCCAAAAAATTCCCAAAATTGATGATCGTGTTGGATTAGGGCACAGAATTACCCTGTAGGAGGAATTTCACCTACAGAAAACCTTTAAATCGGGCAGCACTGGCAGTAAGCGCATGACCGTGGAAATATTCAAAAAATACAAATAAATGAATTAAAAATGATCATAAATCAATAAGAATAGCTTAAAGAAAGCTAAAAAAAAGAATAAAATAATTAATTAAATACCAAAATTACAGGATTGGAAAGGGTTAACACAAGTGCCTCACTGATTTTTTTTTATCCGTAACACAAATTAGCTTTCTTGTTCAGGATATTACAAGAACACAGAAACCTGGGATTCCTTCACAGGCCTGCTGTGCACTGCTTTGCCTTCACTTTTTTCATTTCTTTTGGCAGTTTAACCGCAAATGAGCTGTTCTCAGATTGAATCGTTGTACTGACGAATCTCCCTTTACGGCTACCACCCCTTTCACCCCATGATAATATGAATGTTTGAGGGATTTTGAGAAGAACATCTTTCAAGCATGATCAGGGATATAGAAATTCAAAGTTTCTTTTCCAGTGCGAATCGCTTACGTTGGAGGTGAATCGGTACATTCGGTGCCAATAACCCCAGTATCATCGACAACATTCCGTGGCCCTCTGGTCGACAGCCGAGCTTCTACCCGTCTGGCTGAGTCTGTGGTTTCGGAAACGACCACTGTGCAAGAACTGACAACTATCACAACTACAAGGCAAGCACATTTTTGATTATAATCTAAATGCCCTCCTTTTGGCCATCCAAGAAGATTTTGAGAAGAACTCTAAATCTAGGACCACTAGGCTTTCCAGGAGACGCATACCGTGATCAGCCACTTGGTGAAGAATCTTGACGCTTTTGCAGGAACTCGTTTGACTCACTCTATAGACGGTTTTTGGTCGCGCGTGCCGTTTTCCCCCGTCTTCAAGAGTTGCGAGACATTTGTTTGTTGTTGCCCATAAAAACCGACTGCGCCATTCCATGATGATTCGGTCGGGGACTCGAATGAGAACATGGATTTTTCTAGTAAAAATGGTGGTACACTATCTTTGCAAAGTAATCCACAGGAACCATCCGTCCACTGTGGCGCTCTCTCGTTGTCCTAGCGTCGAAAATCCTTCTCTGAATGCCTAAAAACGACAATATTACCATATATTGTGCTCTGCTTGATTCGAAATGCAAATACGAGCCTGTTATTAATCCGTGCCCCCGCACTGGGTCGTGGTTGTACGGAATACTGACTGTGAACCCTGGCAAGTAACTGAGGAGGGCACTTCACATTTTCAATCCGTTTACGCCTCTCCCTGGAAATATTTCCCGTTTCAAGCGCGTTTGCCATCTGTTGAAGAAACTCTTCCATCCACTCTATTCCATTACAAAGCAAATCATTGCCTGTACACACGTATGTACATTCTATGAATCCATGACGAATGTTTACACAACTGTCTGACTCTACTGGTACGGTGATTTTGAGCACGGAGTGGAAGCAGTGTGTTCTCGTTCAGTCCACGTTTCCAATACTTCGCCATCTATGTGTTTCATCAGCAGTGTACGATCTAAAATCATGAAATCGTTGCTAAGATCTACGCATAAACCTTGCCGCATTCACGGAAACACAACTAGCGAATAAATTCACTTGGACCCGTGTTAGTAGGCCACCAAACTGAACTCGAAGCCAACTCCAATTCAGGCCCTCGTCTTCTGTCATGATTGCGCTGTTTAAGCCGTGGAAACCAAAGAAGAAAAGGTGTGTCATACCCTGGTCAGACCTATTCATATTACCCGATACCGTTCAGTATCATGTAACTAGTTGTCAGTCTATCCAGTGAGTCACTACCACCCTCTTTTGAGGCACTTCTTAGATTAGAGGTTGCTGCGGTTGACGCCCACTATCTCACGGTTTTTTTGCGTTCTATTTCGATTTGGTTCTTGTTTACCTACTGATTTCATAAGTTGAACTATTTTGCAAGGAAAAACTGGAGCAACTGCTGCAAATGTTTCTCGGACATTGATTGATGTTGATAATTGAATATCCGAAAAATTAATTTTAATAAAGGCATGTAACCGTCTTCGTTTCGTGCGGTCCCTTTGAAGTAAAATGCCACAGTTAATAGGGCGAGTAGACCGGGAACCAGTGGCATCAAAATCCATTCGAACACGATACAATCCCGATTGGCTGTTTGATATGCGAATGAAAATTGGTGGATAAAGGACGAAATTTCATAATTCAGCGCATCTGTCCACATCCAGAATAGATCGGCTTTCTATTGATTTTTGACTATTTTGAAGAAAATTTTTCGTTTTCGCAGTTTGCATTCACGTATTCTTCGTCCCTGGTTAACATGTCAGTATCATCTTAGCACTTAATTAATTGTTTCGGAACTCTGAGCTGTTTATCTGTATCCTCTTTGATTTTGAGGCTGTTTTTTCTACTACTTAGCATTTAAGTTTTTTTCGAAAGGGTTGAACCCAAAAAATCTGTGCTGCTTAGGCCGTAAACTGATGTAGGACGGATGTTTTCTAGGGATATATTGCTAGATGATTTCAGCCACGGTCGCAGTGTTTCATCTTCGGAAATGCCTGGAGTAACCGAGCTAACACAACGTTTCGAGCGAGGATCACGTGCTGATAGCAGCACTGATACTACACGTACTGGTCAGAGACCATCTCAGCGGGTTGTAGTGGTGTCGAAACCAGGTCCAGGTACGTACTCAAGGCACTAGTCCACAGAGGTTCATAGTAATATTCAATCGCCATAAATGTGAATAGATGTGAAGCCTTCGATTGGCACAGCAGAGTGCGATTCTGCTTACTTATCAATCCTTCAATCTCCTCATGGTCCTGATTGTATACTCCGGTGCGCGGCGCATCCCAGGCGAATCTCGATGAAGCATTTAGCCTTTGCTCGAGTACTGTAATTTCGCAATTCTTGCGTCGGGAGAAGTTCAGCCTTTTATGAAAACGTCACACTCAAATTTCAGTTGCAAGTTGGTGCGTTCTCTAAGCTCGTGGCATCTATCACATCTATCTACAAGTGTATCTATCACGTACTATTTTCGCGAAAGTCAGATGGGGCGGGGGAGGGGGGGGGATGGCTATCCTTCCAGCATTTTCAGATTTATTTGGCTCATTAAATGCTTTGAAATGAGACCTAGCGCTACATCGCTCAAGCATTGTACTTACCCTTGAAATGAGTATGGCAAATGCCCTTGCTTAATGGCATTTACCACACTCCATTAGATTTGATAATTCCGCTAGCAAATTGAAATAGAGGAGTAAAGTAGGCTGACTGTAAAAAAAAAAAAACCACCTTGAAATTCAGTTGAAGACCCTCGTTTCCTAAACTGCTGACGAACCTACGGAAAAGGCAGGCAGTCAAACGTGCAGTGTGCACCGAGGGAAGGAGCCGTCTTGGAAACATGAAAGCACTGCAAACGAGCAGAGCTTAAGAACAGATAATCTGTCGTGTAGATCTTTTCGTCGTGAGCATTACCTGCAGCCTAGTTCAGCATAAGCGAACAAGCTCTAGCGTCATTACCAAGCACTTCTAAGCTTATGGACAGATATACCCCTTCACAGAAGGAATGACCCGCTTGGCCTCAATATGAAATGTGTTCTAAACGCCTCTGTTATGTTGTCAAATTGTGTGCCCTCTTTTCTTTTGTACCCCGTACGCCTGTGAGTCCTCGCGTTACAGAGTTCGTCTATTCTTCATCTGATGATTCGCGAGTGCATCGTATCGATCGTCCGACGTACTCGCCATCGGACCAAAAGTCCGTTTTATCAACAACTGTCGTTGACATTGAACCACCAACCTATCGCACTGTAACTCCTCACTATGTTGAAGAGAGATATCAGGTGGGCCGTTGCTGAAACCTTTAAAATTTTGAACTTACTCGATGTTTCTATTTCAGTTGGAGGAGCAGTACCGTTCCGTGAAATCGTACACGTCACCAACGAAGAAAGAACCGACGTACAAACCAAGGGAAATCATAATTCCAACGGACAAGAAAGCGTCTAAGGTGGTTTCTTCTGAATATGTGGGAAATAACCGTTTCCATCATGGAGTCATTTAAGGAGTCGTACACTGGTCATACGGTGTATTCCACTCGGGAACAGCAACGTGAGCAGGGCGGTGAGGAAACACGCGGTTCTACTCCTGTTCGAAGTGTCGTCGAACAGTTCGAGAGTAAAATTGAAGGTATGATTTACATGTTTGCTCTGTTCACTTCACGCCTATCCTGCCTATGAAACCATGGTAAAGGGCTTGAGGGCCGGTTTTTGATGGGTAATTCTTGAAACGGTTAGGAATCGTAAATTAGAATTGCACGACGTCAAGGAGAGAGACAACTAAGGCGTCGCTGACGTCAATCACTAATAGTTGCCATCCCGTTTACAGTTGGGTTTTACTACAGGATAACCTAAGCAGTTTTTCAGAAGGACGCAGCACACCGGATAGACGCCCATACCAATACAAAGAGAAGTATGAAGAGATGAGCGTTCATGAGCATCGACGACAGCAACCGGATCAACGCGAAAGGGTTGGTTCAGCAGCACATCATTTTCATGAGATTCTAAGCTTAGAAAACCTAGAACCAATTTGCGGTCTATCACATCCTGAAGGCTTCCAGTGGAGTCCTTTTGAAGAATTCGTGGATTAAAAACTGAAGGCACATTGCGAGGTTAAAGCACAGATCACTCTCCTACGAACGAGCTTGTTGTGTCCGTGAAGGGCCACTTTGGCAACAAAGCGAGTAGAATAGCCGCTGTGGACTTTTGGTCTCCATGAAGCCCTCCCCTCCACGCATTAAGGGAGGATTCCACGATAAGGTCGTGGATCGAAGACGGGGAAATATATCTTATGAAGGACCAGGCGAGCCTTTGAAAGGTACGGAACGGTGTGAATGATGTTTCACAGCGACAGGTTTACCAGCGGCCCATCCGGGCCATTCCCGCCCTCCTCGCGTAGCTGCATTGCACCGATTGGCTGAGCCGTTGCCGTCTGACTCTACTCTCGACTTCAGCAGAAAGAACCTAAGCGGTGATGAGGTGAGCACGGATGAGAATCGCGTAGCGCGCAAATCAGCGGGCATAATGGAGGTCCCATTTCTCGGGTTCCGGGCTGTTTTTTTATCGGCTCTTTGACCACGTCTACTTTGTGTTCTAATGGGATGTCTTTTTATCCTAAGCTCCGTCTTTAATGTCTGTCCGCCAGTGCGATATCCGCATCTTGCTTGCACGCAGCTCACTCATCCTTCAAGCATTTTCCAGCGACCATTGTCTCGTAGACTAGTTTCCTGTCTAGAAAATTATGCCCATATTTTCGAGGGTTTTTTTTGGGACTGGCAGCTCACTTCGCATCACAGCTCTTATTTTTGGGCCCAATGACTAGTTTTTGGTAAAAGCGGAACCTGCCTATAATTAGCGCTTGGTGGTCACTACTAATAACCACCAGACTGGACTAACTAGTCATCAGTTCCGAAAATGTATAAGTTGTTAAACTGGTAGG
This sequence comes from Ostertagia ostertagi, assembly GCA_036418205.1. Taxonomy (NCBI): domain Eukaryota; kingdom Metazoa; phylum Nematoda; class Chromadorea; order Rhabditida; family Trichostrongylidae; genus Ostertagia; species Ostertagia ostertagi. The sequence continues at coordinate 241,157 of MU868404.1, forward strand.
CCCTGTTCCAATCTTACGATTTACCCGGCTAAGTTTCGAAATTGATGATTTAGTGCGTTATATGATATTTAACGATTATCGTGTGTCCCCTGAAAAGCCGTCGTCAATTTGTCGCACACAGTGATGACGCTTTTTGTTTTAGGGACAAACTTCAATTCCCCGCAGTCCATTCGGGTTTTATCAGCGCTTACTCACGCCACTCGTATTTGCATAGGTGTCGATAAAAATGTCGACGCCAGGTGTATGAAACATACGTGAAACTTGGAAAACCACAAGTAGAAATACAAACAAATACTGTCATAGGAATGCCAAACAGCTAAGAAATGCTATCAAGCGGGTGGGAAAGCCCTGAATCACTGCTATTCCATTTATAGTTAAACCTCAGCATACTCCGCGAATCGGTCTTTCTTCAGAATGCGCCATGCGATTGTGATTTTCCTGTGCTTTGATCACTTATTTGACCTGCTTTTTATTTGCTTATCATGCCTCCATCACCGGCGGAATCCCACTGCGCTACCACAACCCAATTTTTTAATGCAAAAAAATGAGTATTCAAAATGAATAACAAATCTGGAGCTGGCACTATACGCTTTACTGCCCCACTCCTCGAGAACTGAGCCGGATTTTTATCGAAATTCGTCCATGACTGTGGATTTGCTAGAAACTTGCCTTTCGCCGGGGTAATTTGACCCGTAGAACACGAATATTACACTCGTTTAGCGCGAAAACGCTTGGCGCCCGCGCCACAGGCGCCGGCGCCAAAAGGCGCCAGAACATCTCGGATCACCAAATTCGCTGGAAACTTGTCCTCAGAGGTATTTTGACCCGTAACATGAATATCACATTAGTTTGTTACGAATGAGCTGTGTAGCCTGCGCTAGGGTACCCGCGCCAAACTGATGTGGTGACGTCGGCGCCTGTGGCGCAGACTCCAGGCATTTCTGCTTCAAACTGGTATAATAATTCATCTTTTGCGGATTGAAATACCTTTGGAGACAGCTCTAGCCTAATCATTAGCCATGGACAAATTTCGATCGATAATCCGGCTTGGTTCTTGAGGAGTGAAGTGGTGAACGGTAAATGGTGCCCGAAATCCTTATAACATCTACCTGACCTAAATGTAGCCTAGTATTTACGACATCCATCATTTATGCTTTTAATTTCAGGAAGTCTACATTCCCAGAAGTGACCTTCTACCGTCTAGAAAGACCTACACCGAGTCGATAACGTCACGTAAAACCATCGGACCCGAAAAGGAACAACAACCTTACAAGGAAAGAAGAGAGGTGACGAGGGAGGAGATCCAAAGGACACCATCATACGGTGTTCATCATGAGACTCGAGAACGACTAGAGCAGGAGAGAGTCGCGCCGTATCGTGAAATGAGGGAAGTTCGGGAGGTTGAACGAACCACCCAATCAAGGACTGAGGATAGAGACAAACGCGAAGAAAAGCCTGTCAGCCCACCTCCGCTTAAAGAGTTTGGCGAGTCAAGACGTCGAGAGGACATGTCGGAAACGGTGACCACGGAAGTTGTACGAAATTTCCCACGTGTGGCTATTCCAAAACCTCGTTCACCGACTCCTCCACGATTGCATAAAAGCACCTTGGAAATTGCTAGGGAAGAACTGCTCGAGGAGAAAAGAAGAAGAGAAAAGAGGCAGAAGGAGAGGGAAGAACAAGAAAGGAAGGAGCAAGAGAAAAGAGAGCAGGAGAAACGGGAGCAAGAGAAACGGGAACAAGAGAGAAGAGAACAAGAGAAAAGGGAACAACAGAAAAGGGAAGAAGAGAGAAGAGAACAAGAGAGAAGAGAACAAGAGCGAAGAGAACACGAGAAAAGAGAAGAAGAGAAAAGGGAACAAGAACGAATTGAGCAAGAAAGGAGGGAACGAGAAAGGAGGGAAAGAGAAGAGTCAACCAGGGAATATAGAGAGACGACGAGGTATGATTACGAGAAAAAGAAAGAAACCGAGGAGACCACAACGACGACGACAACGAAGCCTGCTGAGAGAATGGTGAGTCAATTAATTCATTCAACACTTGATTCTAATGTTGTGGAGTTCTCACCTTGCAAGGTTGTTGCCCTAAGGGTACATACAGGGCAGCAAATGTATGGTGACAAGGGATAGCTATCCGATTTCCAACCAGCATTTCAAGAGGTTATCATCCAGATACGAGGCAGCGAATGGGAGGATTTTTACTGGGAGCTCACAATGTTGGAGTTTTTAGATGTTTCATAGCTTACAGTGCTTTTTTCATTTTAAGTAACTGTCCTTATATAGGATTTACTTCTGAGTACATAGCTAAAACATGTGTTTGTGTTTGCGGAATCTCAATTAGGAGAGTAATAACATTTTTTCAATTCTTCTGCCACTGGCCAGCATGGGTAACGAATAACTTCAGGTTTTTGTTATGTGATACATTTGCACCGAAAAAGCTCAAGTTGGTGGTATATTCACAGAGGAATCCTTCCCAGAAACTGAGTACGAGCTAGGAACCGAAATTCAGATGAAAAATTCAAGGTCCGGCAGAGTTATGCAAAGGATCAGTTTTGTCGTTCTCCACCTGACCGTATTTGTCGAAACGGTAGCTTGATTCTCCCCAACCCTTCTCTGTCACATCTGTTTTGGACTTCTGTCACTAATTCCAGTAGTCTAGTCCTCGACGCGCTAATAGAAGTGGGAAAGGCGAATACAAGTGGCATTCATATCAGCTCCTTGTGACGGTTTATCAGCAACATAACTTTATGATTAATTGTTGAACCTAAGGAATTTTGATTACCAAAAGAATGTAACCGAAGCCAATTGGCGGCGAAAGGCGATCAGAGTGGTGTTTATTGCTTCTGCTTGGTGCCAGTGTGTCTTTTGTGCTAAATTTAAGTGCGTCATTCTGCCAAAAAGAAACGTCTAAAGGCAACACACACGGTGTGGCCGCTGATGTCTACAACTGAAAGCACATTCCACGACAATTTTCTGAAATGTGCTAAGCTATCAAAACGCCACGCAAATCATACCTGGACACCAGGGCTGGCGATGAATGCCACCCTTGCCGCTTCAAATGTTGTCAACGCTGCTTTCGGCAAGAGCTGCATCTATGTCTGCGTTTCTCCTGTCTTTATCTTCCTTCTTTCTCTTTCGGAATTATCGGCTGTTTCTTTTGCTACAATCTTTGATTTCGGACCGCCTTTTGTAGCGTATTGTGTTGTAACCTTAATAACCTTATCCTACAACCTTAATACCTGCTACCTTGGAATGTGCCTTCAAAGTGAAAGATTGTTGGTGAAAGCGGCATGTAATTTTGAAGAAGGAAGTTGATGTTAGCCTGAAAACGGGAGCAAGAAGGTATTCTTCCTATGTGAACTAAACTTAGGATGACTTTCCGGTATGATCATCAACGTCCACAAAGACGATTGAGCACATGTAGAAAATATGACGAAAGCTGGCCAAGTGGATATTTGCTCTAGCCATCGACGGAAACTGTTTGTATTAGTGGCTATGTCGAGGGCCTACGGGACTTTCAGCTGTTGTTTTTCGGAGGGTGGAGGCAAAAAAATTTG
>MU868405.1:0-12307 GCA_036418205.1 Ostertagia ostertagi
ATCCGTGTCAAGGAAATCCTCGACAGATATTCATCCTGCTTTTGAGCAGATGCCATATGCCAGAAGCAAGGCATCCATGCCAGTGCGAGACGAGGAAATGGGTGAATTGGGGCGCTAATGTTTTTGGTGGGGAGGGGGACGTTCAAAACAGGACCTTTGAAAACTGCTGGTAAGTGACGCTGGAACTCAGCCATGGAGAGAAGGAACCCTAACGAGGGAACAGAAATTTTACACTCCTCCACCATAATTCCTTTCCAGCTGTCCCAAGTTCTGTAACTAGCTCAGTCAGCTGTATGTCCCCTGTAACGACATGAGCGCCGAATTTTTAGAATCGAAGGTGCGATTGTATCTGATCAAATTCCACGCCATCAGGCTTAATTCCGGTGTTCGACCTTCAAGGTCATCATGCATTTATTAGGTTGTCCTAAAAGTCTTTGCCCATTTGTGAATTTCGTATGCCCCATCATAATCGACAACATCCAGCAGGTGACTTGTGAATGCCGTTTGCCTAGAAATCCTGAGCTTTCGAGGCAAAAAACTGGAAGAAGTCCGTTTTCGAGTAGTCCGGAACATAAAGCTCTCCCTCTTTTAGTTGAATCAGCAGCAACAGAAGCAGACGGTATTCTGTTGGGGCCGGATCTGCTGAACACAAATGGCGGGACAGAACATCCCATGAGGGGCTTGGAGACTTTTGCTGGACCTTCTTCAAAATTCTTGACGATCGCTGCTCTAATGTTTTCTACGCATAGTGTTGGAGATCCCATCTGCTTGCCCACATTATTGAACTACAACAGCAGTGAAGTTCGTTGGTAGGAGCTGTCGGCAAACGGATCGCTTGCAGCTTTACCAACTCTGAAAGTTGCCTCTCAAGTTGCAGTGCTGGAATGGACGTCGGAATCTCTGGTTCTACGCGTCTGAGCCAGTGGCGCTCGCGGGTGTGGTTTACTTGAGAACCCACTCCTTGCTATCACCAACAAAGTACCCTCGCCTTTAAATAACCAGAAATTGTGCAATTGCAGAAATTGACGTGGCATCAACGTGGCATCGATTCAAGAACATCTTTGAGCACACGTGACGTCACCTTTTCATCGAGAATTTAGCCACGTGTGCCAATGCCACGTCAATTGCTGCAGTTGCACAATTTGGTCATTTGAAGGCGAGGGTAGTCGTGTCAAACAAGATACATCCGGTAAATCAAAATGTTCATGCAAAATCCGAAGGCTCCTGACTGTGGTCACCTAGGTCACGAAACCTTTTTTGCCATAAAATCTCTTTTTGGGAAGCTATTGAGGAATGGCTATTGTGTTATGATGACTGCAGTAAAGCTGTGTCAGTTAGTGTGCATTGCACCAGAGATTGTTTCCAGACAACTCCAGGAGTTTTGGACAACCAACTGTTTGGCCATGGCGTGAAAGACACTCTGGAGGTCCATCGCAAGACGTAGGGCTCTTGCCGCATCACTTCCACTGATGCGTTTTCTGAGTTTCGAATCAAGACTAGTCAAACTATGCTTTCAATCTAAGTCGATTTTCTTAGCCATAATCGCTGCGAAATACCACGGAAGAAATGCAGTGAAGAGATCATTGACTAATGGTAAGATTTACATATGGTTTACAATGGATGGTCAAAAATTATCCTTGAAGTTTGCAGCATACTCATGGAAATGGGCAGACTTTTGAGAAAACATAATAGAATTTGACGTGTTTTTCACTTTATCTCTGACAACTTCAAGAGTGAAACGATGGAAACCCATCCTCGCTGTTCCTGAACGGGTTCTCCGAAAGTTCACGTTTACGTTATCTTTCAGTAGTCGTAAAAGGAGAAATAAAGCTTCACGCGCACATCAGTTGATTTCTGCCATGCATTCTATGTTCATTCAGAGTCAGATTGGCTGTATTGCAAGCGCTGGTGCTAGCTGTTAGTCGATGAAAGTCAGGGTTTTATTCTCACGGGTTTGAGTCCAAACGAGCAACTCGGAGGGATTGACGGCGTTGGTTTGAGCGAAATTCGACCAAGCACCACCGGACATCTGGAGATTTTATACCTACACACAAACCTCTCTGCTCAATCAATGCTGCAAGAGTAAAGCAAGCGTTTTTTTGCACAGTTGCTTGATCCAAAAAAAAATGAAATATATTTAATAGATATTTTTGATTAGAAATAGCATCACAGAGGTCACGATATCAGAGGACAGTCATTAAAAGCTTTCAAATTAAAAGTTTCAATTGTATATACAGGGAACGATAAGTAAGTACAGTTGTGAAAGATGAAAATTGCACATAAAAAAAGGATTAAACCCATCCTAATCGAATAAATGGACTTCACAATAAAAGCAAGGTTTGAAGTGAAATCCACAAAAACATTGGCCTTACTATGAACACTGAATATAATTGCGCTATACAACACCGTCTTCATCTTCCCCTCTAGTGCTCATCAATGGTCGTCGATCCGAAGACTTCATGAGACCAATCTGGAAGCCTACGGTCAGATATGAGTAGCAAAGGAAACGAAAAGAACGAGACCCACGAACAAGGCCGCAGTCAACTAGCCTTTTTGTCCATTTCTTGCTTCTTCACATACGTATAAGCAGCTGAGCCGAACAGAACGATACCATTACTCGTCCACCTAGAAATAAGCCTTAAGGTATATAAGATTCTTAGCGCGGATTTACACTGCGTATCTCACGCAGAATTTTCCAACGAACTGCATCCGTTTCAAATTTAGGTACCTCATTTTTGTAAAATACAGTCGATATCCGAAAGTTGGGGTGGGTGTGTCACCGGAAGTGACGTGCACTTGATAGAAGTGCGTGGATAAGCTGTTGCCAGCATGCTTTGCTGATATCCAGCGATGTATGTTGGAAGCAGCTTATCCACATAGCTTCTATCAAGTGCACGTCACTTCCGGTGACACGCCCACCCCAACTCACCGATATCGAGTATAAGTTTTTTTTTCAGTATTGGTTTTGATACCTACAATATGCCCATACCTGCAGTAGCCCATGCAAAAGCATACTGCAAAATACTACTAAATCCTCAAGCGTCAGAGGGCAGGGTCAACCGTCCGTTCGAACTGTTCGAACGAAGGGGTCGCATTTTGGTCGGAAGGGGGTCGCAATTTCGAGGACTGCCAGCCACAGGCGCGTGCGTGGCGTATCCGAGGGCAAGAATTGTTTGTGCAGACCGCATTAGATTCGATTAATTATGCACAGAGAGACAGTTTTAGGCAAATTAAGTGTTTTCCTTGAGGAATAAAGAACAGTTGAATGCATCCCTATGAAAGGTTTGACTTCTCGGGGCTGAAATTAAAGTTCTTCGGGACCTAATTTTCTGAGGACGATTCTTCCGGGACCTAATTTTCTGAGGACGATTCTTCTAGACAACGGTAAAACACATAAGAAAGCAGAAATCTCGTAGTCTTCAAAAATGTCTTCGCCCCTCCCCAACAAGTTCTTTGAAGGAAGTTATTATTGCTGAAAGCTCAAAAACTCGCATGTGCTGCTCAAAAACCTATGGGAACAAAATGTTCGAACGTGTGATTTTCTCGGAAAATGGATTTTGAAAAACGGTTTGGTGCTTGTCAGAAAGAGCAAATCCTGCACTTTCACCCCATGAAAAAAGTGCATCACAGAAATGAAAATGAAGTGAGTTATGCCCGCTTAAAGCCCAAAAACTCGCGATTTCAAAAAAAGTGTTCGGCAAAACCCCCCAAAATGTTCGAACGTGTGATTTTCTCGAAAAATGAACTTTGAAAAACGGTTTGGGGCTTGTTAGAAAGAGCAAATCCTGTACTTTCACCCCATGAAAAAAGTGCATCACAGAAATGAAAATGAAGTGAGTTATGGTCGCTGAAAGCCCAAAAACTCGCTTTTGCACGAAAAATGTTCGAACGGGACAATTTTTTGAAAAAGGGGACAATCACTAAACTTTTTATACTATTTTGTAATAGAGAATAATTTTGATACAGGTTTCTAAAATGACGCATACGAGAAAGAATTATGGGCCTTCAAAGTTGGAAGGTGCGCCTTCTCAGAATTTTGGGTTTTCCGCTTCTAACAGAAAGTACTTTCGGGAGAGTTAGGCAATCCTTGTAGTTTTCTGGAAGCGCACCTCAGGCACAATCAAAATCTACCTCAACAAGTCAAAAAAGTACGTCCCAAGAAAGTTATTCCCCTCTAAAATTTTTCTTCGCCGCGTCCCGTTCTTCCAGCGCCCGGGTGATACCTGCCGCGCTCCAAGGCCGACGCGACGACGCGCAGACGCTTTCTGGCGCAACGGATTCATGTCTAGCACTCTTATTAACAAAAACAGGGGGTCGCAACTGGACCCCCTCAGAGAGCTAGGGGGTCGCAAAAATCCCGAAAATGTGCGAACGTGACGGTTGACCCTGTCAGGGGGTCCTCTGCTTCTCCACAGACTAGACTACTTTTCGACGTGTGGTCGTTTCCACTGACCAGAATACTGTGCACCCCATGAGAAGAACCTTCATCTCCAGGCCGTTCGTGGGATTCATGATGCACAACGGCAAACGACTAGGAGGAAAAAACAGCTTGTACTATAACTAAAAAACGTCAACTTTTGTAAAATTAGGTCTAAATCTCAACATTTGCGCTGAAGGAAAAACAGTTGCCTTAAAGGACGAATTTACGATGGAAAAGCAACCCATTCCAAATTGAGGTAGAGATGGTGAGTAGTACCAGAAAGAAAGCGAAACCACGAAAAACGGCCCAGAACCGAGAAATGGGACCCCTTCCTTGTCCGTTGATTTGAGCATTGATGGGACTCTCATCGCTTTGCCCTCTTCAACCCTACGCTCTCTCAGCTATCTAATCACTCGCCACCTATTGTACTACGGCGAGTGATCAGACGATCGGTGGGCGGAGATCGCCGAACTCGCCAACTTTGAGCCATGCTAGATCTCAGAGGTCAAATCTTTCGATGCCGATTGCGTGTCTGTCCGCACCCTCAAGAGATTCACCGCTCTCCCCACTAGGCGATTTCTCCCTTCTTCGACCTTCGTTCTTTCCGTGCAATCCTCCTTTAACTACGAATATGGCATTCATTTGCGGGCCCGCCATCAGTTGCTGGGAACCTTTAAACGTCAACCAAAAGCGCACTGTATTCCCAATGAATTTCTGCGAATCTGTTATCCTGCTTGATGGCAGAAGAGGCGTGGAGGACAGTGCGTGGCAACAGGGTTTTGCATCACCAGGGGTCTGTTGGTTGGCACCAGACTAGTCTGGGCGTATAGAAAACCGTCTTCTACATCGGCTGGTTCCCTTTATGTCATTGTATGGGCACCGCATTAAAATGTCATTATGATTCTGAATGGAAGTCGAGTGCGCGGCGCATCCCAGAAGGGAACGATCAACGCTGATCGCTTAATGTTTTTAGTAATACTTGGAGATCGTATAGCAACTTTATTCGCCATACTTGTAACCAGCATTTCAGAATCTATCGGTCAAAGCGACCAACCAAGATTCCATGTGAATTTAGAGCCTTTTCATAGGAGAAAATATCTTTGAAAACAGCGTTTAGCACAAATCCCGAGAAGTCAGCTCTGACGAATCAAGTCCACAAACACATAATAGAGGTAGTATTCATCAACCAAAATGTTAGGGAATATGTGCATCTAGCACCCTAGCCAAGAGAGTGATCTGCATTATGCACAGAAGGGTCGAACGTACTCGTTGGAACAATCTTCCCTGCACTACCTCTTTCCCATTTATTTCAGTAGCTGTCGCATACATCGCAAGATCTCTAATCGAAATATATCTAATCCAAAATCAAGCTGTAAGCGTGCGCCACAGAGTCTCAAGGTATTACTGCAGTTTCAATCAGGTTGCTCAAATCTGATATGTTACCTCTTTTAATGTTGCGAGCTATCTGCAGCATGTGTATTTGAACAATGCGCGTTTCGTAAGAAAAGCGTTCCGAGGAAAGGGAAAAGGAAAAGAAAGAGGTCCAATAAGACTCGAAAACTTTTTTCACTAATACTTTTGACCTCTACCGTATATCAATTTCGGCTATAGCTACTATTCTACCTTGTCATTATGAACAAGTAGAGTCGCTTATAATGCGTAACCTACGCTCGAAACCGAAGTAAAAGAAGGAAAGAGTGTAAAAGAAAATGAGCACAAACAAACCACATGAACGTCTTAATTTCTGAGAAGTACACTACTGCCATCACAGTTTGAGCAGCAGCCTTGGCTGTACCCGATATGTTGTGAGTTAGGGCAGAAGTGGCCTAAAATTTCGTGAATTCTTGGATATTCTTGATACGCAGTTGATGACGGAGTAAGGGTGACATAAAAACATTTACATAACTTCTTTTGGAAATTATGTCACAATGATTCCTGATAAGGAAAACCTACAATGAGAAGTAACGAAAAAATGTTAGTATAGCTGATTTAGAAAGTCCAGCCAAAGCTGTGAAATATCCCTACTAACTAAATTCAAAGGTAAAAGGACGCAGTACTTTCAGAGTCAACAGATCACTGCGTGCAAACGCGAAGCTCGCGCCGAGATACAACATCGGCCGCATTTTCATCTCACGGTTTTCCTTTTGAATGCAGAATTGGGTCTCATCCAGAAAGAGGGAGGGGTATGTGGTGTGACAGTTCTTGCCGGCTACAGGAATTCCAATTCTTGCTAAAGGAGGGAATCCCGGGGATATGTGAACCACTCCACTTAAATTACGCCCACCCCGGAGCTGGACTTCCCGAGAAAGTGGAATACTTCGTGCAATATGAACATATGAACTGTCGCACCACATGCCTCCCTTACTGATGAGACCCGCAGAATTAAGCGCATTAAAAGACTACAGTAAATCATCTGATAACCATTTATTTGGACATAACATGTATTGCTAGTAACTTTGCTTGCCTTCGCTAGCCAATCGTCGTTTTGTGTTTCATACATCAACATGACATACCTGAATCTGCCAACCGGTGACATAACCCATGAGAAAACCAAATACACCGGACAGCGACATCCACATCCAAAATACTGGGCTAAACAATCGAGGGAAATACAGTAGTTCGCCGAATTCTCCTCTGAAACCATTAAAACATTAATTTAACGAGCTCGCTGCGAATCATTATACTTAAGTTCGGTTCTTACTTGAGTACTTGACTTACAAGAAAAGCATGAAAGGTAGGAAAAGAACCAAAGCGTTGAGATTATTATACATAGTCAATCGCCAAATGGAGTCGCCCACGATAGGAAGAGAACTAAAATTAAATGAATAAGAGAAAACACAATTAGTAAACTTCTATGCATGAAAACAAACAAAACCGCTGTAATGTATGGAATGTGCAAAAAAAACCTCTGCGTGTAGATGGCATTCAGAGCAACACAGAGCGACGCCAAAACACCATATATAACCCCAATAACGGAAAGAGTTCCTGAAAACTATGAAAGTACAAGGAAGCCGAAACATCTCATGGACACAATTCTCATGAAATCCGAGCATTGAATTGAGTGATTCAAACCATATCCGTATCCAAACCTGAGGCATCCTCTTGATCGACACCCATTAGAAATCCGGCCACTATAACGAAACAACAGCCTATAGCTCGCGCGGAAGTTTTCTGGCCCAAAATCAAATAGGTACACACCTAAACCTAATAGTTTATTGAGCTTCGGAAATTGTCAAGTGCGCAAGTGTAATGAAATATCCACTGATTTGAGGATACCAGACTCACCACATTGAACACAGTGGTGAGACAACGTCCCAGATAATAGAATGATACGCCAACGTGTTTAAGGCAAAGGTTATTGAAGGCAATCATTCCAACAAACACCAAAGACAGAGGAAGAATCTGCAACAAGTTTTCCTTGTGAATTGAATTTAAGTTATCAAGGACATGAATCGCTGTCCTACCTTTCTTCATGCAAATGTATCAAGCCAAAACTGCAAAGCAAGGTCAATGTGTTGGAAATATCATTCGAATGGCGAAAACCTTACCCCTTCACATTGCATTGCCCCATTCCCATTTGATTCCAGAAAAGCGTATAAGAACACAACATATTACTACTTCCCAGCGAAAATATCGTAACAATCGTTTTTAAAGGCAGAATTATACGATGAAAAGTTAGCTCATTAAAATAAGGGTAGAGGTGGTCAGTGGAGCAGGGATGAAGAAGAAACCATTTGAAACGGCCCGAAACCCGAGAAATGGGACCCCTTCCTTGCCCGTTGATTTGCGCATTGATGCGACTCTCATCGCTGTGCCCTCTTCAACACTACGCTCTCTCTCTGCTATCTAATCACTCGCCACGTATAGACCTGCGGCGAGTGATTAGATAGTCGGTGGGCGTACCCCGCCAACCGCGCCAAGAGTGAGCCATGCTAGATCGCCGAGGTCAAATCTTTCGCTGCCAATTGCGCGTCGGTCAGCACCCTCAGGAGGTCCGCCTGTCTCCCAACTATGCAATTTTCCCTTCTTTGACCTTCGTTCTTATCGTGAATTCCTCCTTTAACCCTTTGACGACCGCCGTTATGAATGCGTCACTTCACTTCTTTCTAAATTTTTTCATCAATAATCATTAACTCTCCAACAATTTCACTATTAGTAATTAGCGCATTATTCCGCGAATTCGATAATGTATTTGTGTAGTTTTGAAACATAAAAAATGCCAAAATAAACCCTAAAAACGTGTCGCCACCGAGCGAAAGTGTGGCCCACCGGCGGGCCACACGGTCGTCAAAGGGTTAAAGGAGTGATCTCAATACGAAAGCTCCAAAAAGCTCCAAAACCACTGCTAGCACTGGATGTTTCAAGGCAGGAAGAATCCATCATCTCTCTTCGCTGAATTATGTAAGAAGAGAGTGGCGAAAATTCACTTCTTTACTCCTTTTCTTATTCGTTTCTTTTACTTTCAAATCTTAACCATGATAATTCCACCTGATCCTTCATCGGCCCCAAACGATGTGAATCTCGGAAAAAGTGTCTTTATTAATAGCATCTGTAAATACAGCCCACGTGAGCTCAGTTCGTACCTTGTAACTGAGTGGTCAGGTGGCCCACATGATGATGCCATCCTTTTCGAGTTTCCACTCCCGACAAGGGTATTGCAATGCACAGGCATACATTTTAATTAAATAATGAGATTGACATGATGACAAGCTTGTTAGAGGAAGGCAAAGACCGTTTTCGTAAAGTTCAGTGTATCAGTTAGTAACCGCTTCAAGCATATAAAGCAGAATAGAGTTTTGGCATCAACAAACTTCGGCTCACAACATAGATCTTGCCGGCCTTTGATCTCGAGAAGGCAATAGACACGTACGAACTAGAACGATGTTTGGACTGGAGGCTATCAATGATCTCACACAGTGGAAGCCACGGCCTCTTTAATACTGCCTCCAGAGACTTGATGAAAGAAATAAGCAGTTAAAGAGGTAGATCGTGATGGCGAATCACTTTATATTTTGATTCTGGTGCGTACCATGGACATGAGCTTACTTCTGCTTTCCAAGAACATTTCGGGATATTGCATTGAGATTCCAAGTATCTCGTCGCGCTGCGCGAAGTGAACATATTTTGCCCATGCAAATCACTAAGGGCAGCGATAACGAGAGGTTCTAGAGGGATTTACAGGAGAGATGGGGTGCTCAGTGGTACGCTTACTGCAAAAAAGCAGATAAATCCATCAAGAAAATGCAAAAGAGGGCCCTCGTCGTTGGCTGCCTCGCTCGAGTACGGTTGCGGCTAAGAAGGCAGACGTATGAACGGCTTTACCGTTTGGTGGTACCATGCTCAGTTGAGTCACTCCAGATGTGTAGCTGCTGGCAACACAGCTCGTCCAAATCACCAACTGAACTGGTGGGCGGATCGCTTTTGGGGCGGAGTGCTTTCGAAGTCCTGCTCAGCAACCAGCGCACCTTTCGTCGTGAAAGCGCCACACCTCGCGCCTTGGCAGCCAAGTAACTGATTCGTGTGGTGCATATGCTTCAGCAATGCGCTCCCTTTTTATCGTAATCGAATCCTTTGACAAAACGACCTCCCCTCCTCTCTATTTGTAATTGCATGCCCTTATGTAAAGAACAAATTAATAAGCAATAAGCCCTTATGAAAATGACAAATTCGCTTTGCTTCGCCCATGTAATGTTAGAAGCGATACCGCCGCGAGCCTTCGTTCACTTGACTTCACTTCAAAAGCACAAAACATGTGTGAAATAAAAATGTAATTAGACCATAAAAATGACTAAATACGGCTTAATAAAGTCAAGCTGTATTCCTGCACTCAACTCACAAAGAACTTAGATTAGTAACCAGAGATGAAAAAGATTGATCCGGCTGTGTTAACGAAAACCTACCTCTCTGCTGATTTTTCGCAGTTCTGTTATCGGAATTCGTTGGTGTAATAGTTGAAGCAGTTCTTGCAAAAGGATTATAAGGAAGCGAAGGCAACGGGTCGAGCAATTTGAACATTGTTATGAAAGAGGGCGGGGCGTTGCGGGGAGAGTCGAGAATAGCTAAAACCATGATAAAAGAATGCGATTCCACCCCCCCCCCCCCCCAAAACAAAAACAATAACCCCCCCCCACCCCCCCATGCGATTCATTACAAACCTGCAGGTCATTACTGCTCAGGAGGTACTTGTTTAGAAACACTAGCCCTATAGAACAAACCCTGAAAAAAAGATAGAATAAAAGACTTCATGAGTCTCATTACTTGGAATCTTGATTCAAGAAATAGAGACAGAAATGAGTGGCTACTATTTTATTCAAACTTCATTGACAAACCTTACCACCATAGTATTGAGCTATGAGAAACAATTCATCCCAAGCGAAACTCGAAACCGACTCCCCTATATCACTCAAAACCTCGAAACCAACTCCCCTAGATCACTTTATTTTCTTTTTCTTTGTATTTATTGCTGACATTTCACATGATGCACATGCCCACGTAATAAATCAAATCAAATCAAGATAGTTATTAATCTTACACTTGCCCCATGTACCGAAAAGCATCTCTAAAAATGAAGCGAATCAAAATTTACCATCAAAGTTTCGAGCTTCAATCTTTTTCAAACTGGACCGTCGTCAGCCGACCCGATGAAAGGCTCACGCTTAAAAGGTTATCACGAAATTTTGGAGCAGTTTCTCACCTCTCCTTATCGTACAAAAACATGAAATGCAAATATGTGCTGGGGAAAACGAAAGGAAGTGATTAATGTTAGGGTGGTAAAATGTCGTTTTTTTTTAATAATCAATAACTTTTATAATCAAAACAATAACTAAGCATCTCGATCCGAAACACAGTCCCTCATCTTAGAAGTGATGTCCCTACATCTACAGCGCAAATAACTCTTTTCTGAGCTATTCTTCTCGCTTTAATTTAAAGTAGACAGATTCCAAATTCTTACAACGTCGGAATTAGTGAACTTCTTATCTGCTAAAGAGTGCTGCATTGACTAGCACTCTTTAGCAGATAAGAAAAGGTTGCTCAAACTAGTGCGCAAAGTAGGAGCATTCAGCTCGAATTCATTTTTCGCTTTGTGATTTTGGCAACACACACTGCTTGACTGGTAATAGGGTGCCACCGCAAAATTCATTTGCCGCACTAATTTCTCCAGTCACCTGTACATCATTGGTTGCAGCCCCTTGGGATCTCCTATCAATGATTCTTCTGCTTGATGACTTTTCTAAGTTCTTGCTGATGGTTAGCTATAACTTCAAAATGATTTTCATAATTTTTGTCTTCGAGGCTCTTGTCCTCTTTCGGGGCGTAGCAGTTATTGCAAGCATTGCTACAAGAAAAGTCAAGCAACTATTGTATTACAAGCAACTATTAGATTAGAAGACGATTTTGATCCCACATGCTTCTAGAACAAACTCAAACTTCAAGGCAACTGATTCGACGTATGTTGAAGCCTACAAACGGCTAATAATCTACAGCCTCACAAATTTCCGGTGCGATGACCCTAATCTGAAAAGGTCACTTCTTAACACAGCACACTTAGGCTCGAAAGTCCTGCTACTCAAAAGAAAAGGTGAAGCAAAAAACAATCAATCTGAATAAAGTCTGATTTGGCGCAGATGAGTAAGAAGTTTACGAACATCTCAATCAAATCAAAACCAAGAATGTTAGGAACAATTGCTAATAGAAACAACTCACCAGTATGCGCTCACTGCAGTAACCACTTTCAAATAGTGTGACATCTTAGATCCGTCATTGTCATCGGTCATCTTCGGCTGCAAAGCCAATTTAAGCATTGTGTATAGCAAATCCAATAGACTTAGAATAGAACGCAACACGACCGCAGTTTTTGCTTTGACATGAAATGAACCGTACTTTCAG
>MU868405.1:12407-27174 GCA_036418205.1 Ostertagia ostertagi
AGAAACACTAGCCCTATAGAACAAACCCTGAAAAAAAGATAGAATAAAAGACTTCATGAGTCTCATTACTTGGAATCTTGATTCAAGAAATAGAGACAGAAATGAGTGGCTACTATTTTATTCAAACTTCATTGACAACCTTACCACCATAGTATTGAGCTATGAGAAACAATTCATCCCAAGCGAAACTCGAAACCGACGCCCCTATATCACTCAAAACCTCGAAACCAACTCCCCTAGATCACTTTATGTTTCTTTTTCTTTGTATTTATTGCTGACATTTCACATGATGCACATGCCCACGTAATAAATCAAATCAAATCAAGATAGTTATTGACACACATTGCCCCATGTACCTAAAAGCATCTCTAAAAATGAAGCGAATCAAAATTTACCATGAAAGTTTCGAGCTTCAATCTTTCTTCAAACTGGACCGTCGTCAGCCGACCCGATGAAAGGCTCACGCTTAAAAGGTTATCACGAAATTTTGGAGCAGTTTCTCACCTCTCCTTATCGTACAAAAACATGAAATGCAAATATGTGCTGGGGAAAACGAAAGGAGGTGATTAATGTTAGGGTGGTAAAATGTCGTTTTTTTTAATAATCAATAACTTTTATAATAAAAACAATAACTAAGCATCTCGATCCGAAACACAGTCCTCATCTTAGCCGTGATTTTGCGCAAATAACTCTTTTCTGAGCTATTCTTCTCGCTTTAAAATTTAAAGTAGACGGATCCCAAATTTTGACAACGTCGGAATTATTGAACTTCTTATCTGCTAAAGAGTGCTGCATTGACTAGCACTCTTTAGCAGATAAGGAAAAGGTTGCTCAAACTAGTGCGCAAAGTAGGAGCATTCAGCTCGAATTCATTTTTCGCTTTGTGATTTTGGCAACACACACTGCCACTGCTTGACTGGTAATAGGGTGCCACCGCAAAATTCATTTGCCGCACTAATTTCTCCAGTCACCTGTACATCATTGGTTGCAGCCCCTTGGGATCTCCTATCAATGATTCTTCTGCTTGATGACTTTTTCTAAGTTCTTGCTGATGGTTAGCTATAACTTCAAAATGATTTTCATAATTTTTGTCTTCGAGGCTCTTGTCCTCTTTCGGGGCGTAGCAGTTATTGCAAGCATTGCTACAAGAAAAGGCAAGCAACTATTGTATTACAAGCAACTATTAGATTAGAAGACTATTAGATCCAGTGGCCGTTTTACCTTGTTGCAGACCGTACCACACGCGCACGCGACGACTTTGATCCCACATCCTTCTAGAACAAACTCAAACTTCAAGACAACTGATTCGACGTATGTTGAAGCCTACAAACGGCTAATAATCTACAGCCTCACAAATTTCCGGTGCGATGACCCTAATCTAAAAGGTCACTTCTAAACACAGCACACTTAGGCTCGAGTGAGTTTTAACAAAAGTCCTGCTACTCAAAAAGAAAAGGTGAAGCAAAAAACAATCAATCTGAATAAAGTCTGATTTGGCGCAGATGAGTAAGAAGTTTACGAACATCTCAATCAAATCAAAACCAAGAATGTTAGGAACAATTGCTAATAGAAACAACTCACCAGTATGCGCTCACTGCAGTAACCACTTTCAAATAGTGTGACATCTTAGATCCGTCATTGTCATCGGTCATCTTCGGCTGCAAAGCCAATTTAAGCATTGTGTATAGCAAATCCAATAGACTTAGAGAACGCAACACGACCGCAGTTTTTGCTTTGACATGAAATGAACCGTACTTTCAGGAAAAGGCAGGCGCTTCAGAATGGAATGAGCGTCGAAAAACGTATCTACAATATTCCTTTATATTACGTTTGAGAGATATCAAGTTAAAAAGGGGTGAGTGCTTATTCTATAAATTTCGAGCATAATGCTCCCAAGGCGGCATCCCGGCCGTTTCCGCCCAAGCTTTTCAAGTTATATTTTGTAGTCCACCTGCGTTCGAAACTAAAATAGATAGGTCATGAATCCCACGATCACACAATCGACAAGTATTCATCCCGAACTGCAAATCCAACTGCAAAGTATTACTGAACCCATAGGAGTGCGATAATCGCAACATAAGCTTCCAGAAGGAAACAGAAAAGAAAGAGAAAGCAAGTCCTTAAAAAAGTTTAAAAAGTTTCATACCACCATCCACAAGCGTTTACAAAAGGATCACATTTTCGGCTGGCGAGAGCGCCTATCAAGACAATAGGCCTCTACTATGAATCTAGGCAATAAGTGAAAAGCAAAAATTTAGGCTCAACAAGAAACTATTTCACCCGGTCATGTTAAACAGATTTAGAGCAATCCCATAGAAATTGTTTACTGGAGGAGTGGGGGCATTTCGGTGCAATAGTTCAGGGACTATTCTAGAGCTCGGAAGTGCTATGGACCTTCTTCCCATGCTATTCTTCGATGTTGCTTAGTATGAGGCATTTGACGCTCCATGATGCGAAGAAGCAATTGTGAGTCAAGGATGAGAACATAGGAGCTCCGGATAGGGTGAACAATTTTTTCTTGAGGGAGAAGTTTCCGCATTTCGTATGAATGGTTCACGTCTCCGTGAGCTCCTCCCTCCCCACTAGGTTGAAGCAGAACCCTGGCTGGTCTTTAGTGCTGCGCCATGCTCCCTCCCTGCTCATGAAAACAGGTTCTTCCCACGTTTTTAATAGATGTCTTTTGATCCTCCATTATTTAGAACTTACCAAGGTGTTCAGGAGGTTCAGGAGGAGCAAGAAACGCTAAAGAAAATGTGTTACACATCCATCAAAATGCACTCGATAAATAAGCAATCATCCAATTTAGTGATGAGAGCATCACCATGTGATTGTGTGAAGAAAGACAGAATGACGATCGTACGACAGGTACCGCATTAGACATATGGCCATGAGTAGGAGGAGTAGGAGTCCTTATTAGGATTATAATTAGAAGTTTCATAAGTAGTGTTGGCAAAAGGAAATTTGTAGGCTTGGACAGCGTGTGCATAACTATAAACCATGGTCTAGTGGAACTAGTCAAAAAACATATACTGAGTGAAATGCGAATCTCTCTATTGATGTTCGTCATGTACTGTAGGAGACACATTAGAAAAGTGCGAAATCTTGGATTCCATTGTTGAACAGATAGCTAGCAACCATCTGCAACCACTACGCAAAATGACTGGGAACGCAGAAAAAAGAAACACGTTCATCCATCTGTTTTGGAAATCCAGGAAATCGCGCTTAAAGGAAAGTGGGTCGCCACGCACGCGCCTCATATGCGCCCGTGTGGTGATCTGACGCGAATTAATAGTGGTTGTCGCTTGTGTAAATAATCTCCACAGGTATAAAGCACAGGAAGCGTGAAATGATTGGGAATATCAGACAACATACCTGCTTTTCAATTTCAGAAGACTGAGTGCTCAAAGAAGGTTCGTCAAGATCGACATTGACTTGATTTTGTGCCATCGACCTGAAACGGGAGCAGAGTACGACAGACGAGTATTTCAGTGTACGGTACGGCAGGGAAGACGTAATTGCGTCGTTCACATTAATGCGCGAAGTTGTGAAAATCCGTCGCACGCACATGATACAAAAAATCTTGATCTTGTCTGCATCCTTAGACGTAACTTATCACGGCGCAATGCCTCTCAGGAGGGGGGGGGACAGTGGGGTGAGATGGTACACGCTGTGGGTAGGCCTATTGGGGGTGCTAACTTAGTTGGGGGGGGGGGCACGCGGCGGCGCGGCAGTCTGCTCACCTGGGCTCTCTCGAGCGAGACAGTGTAAACTCGAACATTCCAGCTTTTCACGCATGTCAAGTGACTGCCCCCACCCCCCCCCCCACCCCCCTAGACTGGCTACACTCCCCCTGGCCCACGGATTTCCGAACATGCCAGGCGAGCAGACTGCCGCGCCGCCGCGGTGGCCCCCCCCCCAACTATCATATAATCAGCAAACCAATCATAGGACTAAGGCTAGTAGAGTAGCCGAGGGCGCTGGGGTTTAACTCCGGCAGTGCTACATGAAATTTGCTTTGCGCGTACTTCGGATATCCTTCCTCTAGTATGAGGCTAGTTTGATAGTTCTTAAAATGATCTCCCCATTTAAGCAAGGATCCGAGAATTCTCTTAATTGGTATAATATCACTCAAATGTGAAAGTGGGGATGAGAGGTGGACCGCCAATGGGGAAGGAAGGAAAGAAAATCCTGATATACAGGAAATATGAGCATTTTGCTCAATGCTGTAGAGAAGCTCAAAAGTCAGGGAGGGAGATGAGGGATAATGTGAGCGCGAGAAGGATTGTGAATTTCCAGGGAAAGGAGAGACAATAGGCAGATTCAGCACCGTACGCGGGGGCATAGACAAGTTAGCGTCAATATGGTCGGGGCGCGGCAGCCAGAGTGTAGTTATTTGGTGGAGCGTAGAAGTTTGTTGGTATCTACAACATGTATTGAGGATCATTGGCGCGCTGATCTGATTTCGCGACCAAACTTACTGGGTTATATAAAACCCATATAGCTGTTACAATGTTGCGTTTGGTCCATCAGTTCTCGACGAGTATTCGATTCCGACTAAAACCTGCTCATATCTCTGAGGTTTATCGCCCGCATCAACCAGCGGCCCAAAACGCAACCTGGGCGTGATCAGAGATGGGGCGACAGATGACTGACCAGACAGTTTCAGCGTGCTTCGATGCGGTCACGGAACGCTCTCAAAGGAGCCACTGCAAAACGCAGATGCCGCATGATTTACAGGCACCGACAGCCAAACTTCGTACGGCTGGCGTCTGAGCCAGCGCTGAGGTCGTATCGTACCCGACGCGACTCCGTTCGGGTCGTATCAACGACCCAATGACTATTTACGCGAGGGACGCCAAGTGCTCGACGAGCCACTCGAATTCGATCTTCCTTCACAGATGATCTATGCTGCAGGGTTTACGCAAGTACATCCAAATTACGTTCTACCCAAAACACAGCGAGGATGTCACCTTCGCAGAGGCCGTCTCCACACTCATGAGCTTGTTCGGCCACAACAATCTTTATTCAGCCGCCGCTACGCCTGCATGAAGCTGACCAAGGATCCAAACGACGACTTCGTCACCTACGCTGGACATGTCAACCGCGAATGTGCGAAATTCAAGCTAGCGGAGTGCGACGAAAATCCAATTCAATCTTGCCTTATCTTTGTAGCGGTGGTGACGGCTTATTCGTTCACTGAAATTTACTAAGTACAAATTCGAGGCGATCCAAAGTGCTCAGCGTGCGAGTGAGCTCACAGAAACGAATGCAGAGACGCACAAACTTGAAGCAGAACACGAAAATGGTGGAAGATGGGACACCTGGCGTACATGCGGTCAAGAGTTCGTCTATGGCACGCCAACACAAATCGCTAAATGCAACTAAAGTGCCCCATCCAGTCCACATCGGCAGCGAAACTCGCCCCAGACGCTCATCAAAAAGCCGCCTCCATCTCCGTGCTGGTTTTGCGGAGGAGCCATGCATTTCGTCCGTTTCTGCTCATATCGACGACACAAATGCTCCGACTGCCACAGAGTAGGCCACAAAGAAGGATTCTGTGACTCCATACGACGACGACACCGCTCGACGCGCCCCGCTCGTCATTCTACGAGGCCAAGTCACCCGATCTGATGCCGTATTCACTGTGTCAAGTGTACATGGCAACTACCGACGATTCGCTACAATCATGGTGGACGGAGAACCTATACATTTTCAAGTAGACACTGCAGCGGACATCACGATTATCAACGAATCGACATGGGAAATGATGGCAAGCCGCTGTAAAGCGCGGGATCAGTGGGCTCACAGCGATTCAGAGAGTATCGATCAGTTTATAGGGTAGGGGCGCCGCCGAGATTGCATTCGGGTCATTCCAAGTTACTGCTCAAAGGAACGTGGTTACGTCGGCGCGTTACTAACCAAATCTACTTGCAGTTCGGAATGGATTTCTAAGATGGGAATCTACAGCATCATGGATTCACTCCCAAGTGAGGATCCTGCATATTCAGCCGCAATCAACGCCAGCAGCAACTGTTCAAGCACCGACCGGATCGCGAAGGAACTACAGCGGACTTACCCAGAAGTCTTCAACAGCGACCTCGGACACCTGGATACGCAAAATTCTGCAAAGCTTCGTGCCTCAGGAAGGACGGCAAAGCCGAGTTTCCAGCCGAAACGACCAGTGCGGTCATCTCCGCTTCTTCAGCGTGGAAGAGTTGGACGAACTCGAAGCAAACGGACGACGTTCAGTCAGTGATTCAGTCAATTATTCGCGACATGTGGCGGGCACCATGTAGTTATTGTGGGCAAGGCAAATGGTCCTGAGAAAGTTCTTGCGTCGATTTATCAAGGGCCTTAAATGATGCCTGGGGACAAATTACTCATATCGCTCCGGTCTTAGAGGATATCTTTGCGACACTCACCGGCGGACAATATTTTTCGCATACATCGACTTTGCTGACGCCTATCTTCAGATCGAAATGGATCAGCAATCGAAACAGTTGTTAACAATAAACACCCACCGAGGACTATATCAATACAACAGGCTACCCTTCGGCGTCAAATCGGCTCCAGCTATTTTCCAGCAGATTATGGATGCGACTTAGCCGGCCTGCAAGGAGTTGTAGCCTACCTGGATGACGTCATTGTTGTGGGACGCACGGAAGAGGAGCACAGGAAAAACCTCCATGCCGCCTTCAAAAGAATCGCTGAAAGCGGACTTCATGTACGCATGGGAAAGAGTGCGCTTGTTGAATCTTTCTATCCACTTTATCGGAATACGTCATCGACAAGCAACGGACGGACGCCCCGAATCCAAGAAATTGACAGCGACCACAAAGAGACAGGCTTCCAAGGAATCTCACAAACTTCTTCTCATTTCTCGGATTCTAAGGCTATACGGATTTCTATCAAGAAAGTCGAAGCCTGGCGAGAGCCCTCTCGAGCTCGCTATTATGAAGAATGCTAATTCAATGGAACGAGGAATGCAACGGGAATGCTTCAACGCAGGCAAAAGAATAACTTTCTTTCGAACGATGGTCCGCTCGCGCATTACGACCCAAGCCAGGAAATCGTCGTAGCCGCTGACGCATCAAACTACGGATTGGGCGCAGTGATATCACCCCGTTACAAAGACGGATCGGAGAAGGCAGTCGCACACGCCTCTCGCTCACTACTGGCCCAGCGGGAGAGAGATGTACGATCCAATCGAAAAGAGGGATCGGCGGACATGATGTCGCCGTCCGAAGATTCCACAAGATGTTCCTGTGGTACGAAATTCACGGCTCCTTTAACGGACAAAGCCATGCGCGCCTATATTTGGCTCGAAAGCGGGGAACATGTCTACACTGCGTCACAGATTACAGGAATGCGGGCACGGACATATCTGTGCGTACGATTTTTGAACATCCAGTATCGGTCGACGAGAAAGCTCGGTCAAGCAGGATGTTTTGTTGTGTTTTTTTTTTTTTTTCACTGTCAGGCTTATTGAATTTACTCTGACTCGAGAGAAGGAAAGAGTCATCGGACGCCGTTTCACTGGATGAAGACATCAAGTGCACATTTGCCAATGCAGTTCAAGCACTACCCGTCACCGCGGACGAAGTCGCAAGAAATGGACAGCCAAGGATCGTCTCCTCCAGCAAGTCAACAGTTACATCAGAGGAGCATGGCCGACAAAAATAACGAATCCGCGGCTGCTCTGCTTCTACAATCGTCGGAAACGCGCTCTCAACGCTCGACGGATGCCTCCTTATGGCCGATCGAGTGGTCATCCCAGGACCCCTGCAATTACGCGTTCTTCGACAGTTACACAACGGACATCCTGTGAGATGAGAATGTAGCATGAAGGATTAGCCCGCAGCTATGTGCTACTGGCAGGAAATGAACAGATATTTGAAAAATGTTTAGGCGCTGCGCAGATGTTCAGTTCAGTGACTAAGTTCCAGTGGGCAAAACCCGCTCAATCTGGTGGCCTAAACTAGTGCGCCGATGGCGGAATCCAAGTCGGACTAGGCGAGTGCCATACGGAAGGACAGCTATTCCAATGGTAGTTGTGGACGCCTTTTCAAAGTGGCCGGAAATTTTTCAACACCAACAGCACCACGACGGACGCCACGATCGCGCTTCTCCGGAAAACCTTCGCAAGATATGGAGTTCCAGAGACACTTGTTTCCGACAACGGGACACAATTCACCTCGGATGAATTCAGAAGATTTTGCGCCAATCATGGAATTCAACACGTCTTCTCCCCGCCATATCATCCACAATCCAATGGACAAGCGGAGAGATTCGTTGACACATTCAAAAGAGCTCTCTCGAAACTAAAAGGAGAGGGAACACTATATCAGAAAACTTGCAGACTTTCCTCATGACGTATCGCTCAACTCCAAGTCCAGCAGTCGATTGGAGACAAATAGCTCAGCTGAATCTTTCGTTTGGAAGAACTTCGGACAGTTTCTACGCTCTACTCAGAGCAACAACAGCGGACGCAAGCATCGGATGCAGATCAAGTGTGAATCGACAGTGCAATAGCATAAATGGCGCGGGATCGCTTTCAATCCAGGTAGTCAGGACTGGACGACTGAGTACATAGGAAATCTGAAGAGGAGTGGAGCAATGGAAAAGTACTCAAACGAGTTGGAAAAGTACTCTACAGAGTCCTTGTCGGCAACAAAGTTTGTGTTCGACATGCCAACCAACTCCGACCGCGCTATTACGACGATGCTTCCACGCAACGCCAGGATATGGACACACTCTTTGAGATGTTCGACTTGAGACGACTGCCACGACAACAACGGTTTCATTTCAGTCAAATAGTTTGTCACCAGAAACAGTACAGCACGCCGAGCAAGCACCATCACCGGACAACAACCAGGACTACCAGCCACGACGTTCGACGCGCACACGACGGCCAAACAACGCGTCTTCGAATGGATCCGCATCAGAAGACCTATCTTCGGATGTGATATAAAATTGATCAGTGTTGTATGTTGTTTTCTCCTAAAAAGGGAGGTGTTAGGTATCTACAAATTATTGAGATCATTGGGCGCTGATCTGATTTTCGCGCCCAAACTACGGTATATAAACCCAATAGTTTATCAGTTATCAGTCTACCATCAGTTCTCCTGTTATTCGATTCGACTAATAAATCTGCTAAATATTCTCTGAGTATCGACCGACCAGCAGCACGCGCCCAACTCAACAAAGTTGCTGGCGCTAGGGTCGCTGAAGGGTTTCGATGTATAGAAAGCTGGCAGCAACTTGCTGTTGTGCCGACACTTGCTAGAATCGGGTAGGAGGTGCTTGAGAGGCGGAGTCTGAGAGACGGAAATTTTGACTTTAAATCTACGCTCAATGTTACGTAGCTGACGCCCACCGAGCTTACATTGGCGCCATTATCTTGTTATCAGTTTCGGTAAAAATTATTACGGGAAAATCACAAACGAATGGAATCGGAGGTAGAATACCTCTAAGGCTGACTAGAAACGTGGGGCATTTTTGTGAAAGAGTCAGCAACTGGTTTCCATGTTGTTTCCATATTCCGATTCACCAGTGGTTAAGAACTCATATGCATGTGGGACAATGTATTCGTGGTGAAAACAAAAAAATGTACGCCGCACGACGACTTACTGTCAACAATATTTCCATTGCATTAATTGAGTGGGTTGCGAGTTTGCAAGCTAGCACAAGTACCGCTCAACTGAAGGACGCCTGATGATATCGTTCGCCGCCACGTTTAGACTTTGTTTCCCACTCCTCCCCATCTTTTCTTGACCTGGGCCGGCTTCCGTGGAACGGCACCGTCACTGCCTTTTACACTCTTCACCACCCTGATGTCTTGAGTAGCCCGATGCCGGGCCTTAGCCAGCCTGAAGACGAACTTCTCTGCGTTTCTGCTTTCCAACTTCTCGTACAAGGCGTCCATCTCCGTGTTCTTCGCCTTGGCGACGGCAGCCTTAGCGAGCCTCTTGCAACTTTTGTAGGTGGCGAGGTCCCCTGGGCTCCGGGTCTTCTGCCAGCGCTTGTATGCTTCCTTTTTCGCTTCATGACTCGCTGGACTTCCTCGTTCTAGAACTACACTGCCTTGTTTACCTTGATTCAATGATTGATTCACGCCGCTCGTGGTGCGTAGTACCCTCATGGCGCATCGTAGAGTAACCTAAGCGGCGTTGCGTGCCAGGTACAGCCCGTGTGGATCTGAGAGGACTGTAACCACTACCTTTTGTTCAAAGGCGGAGTTTTGAATGAATTAGAATGAAAAGGCAGCCCATTAAAAATCAAGTCAAGGTGGTCAGTGGTGCAGGGATGAAGAAAAACCATGAGAAACGGCCCAGAACCCGAGAAATGGACCCTTCTTTGCCCGTTGATTCCGCATTGATGCGACTCTCATCGGTGCTGCCCTCTTCAACGCTAACGCTCTCTCTGCTAAACGGCTGAGAGTAAGGCTGCGAGAGGGGGGGGGGCGTTGGCGCGGTGCGGTGACGGCCATGCTAGATCACCGGGGATATTGCTGCGAATTGCGTGTCGGTCCACACCCCTAGGGTCCGCCTGTCGTTACTTGTCTCCACTTCGATCTCCGACCTCACTAAAGAGTCCTACCTTAAAGGAAGCGATTACGATAAGGAATTTTCGCATCGGGGGAGAACCTGCGCCACACGGAGCAATTACTTGGCTGCCAAGGAAGCGATGTGTGGCGCTCCCACGGCGAAAGGTGCTGTGGTTGCTGAGCAGGACCCGCGTGACGCTCCGCCCCCAGTGACGTGACGCCCACTAGTTTTGTTGATGATCTGGACTAATTGGGGAATAGTGAGTTGCTAAGTGGTTAATGTTTAAGCAAATGCGAATATGACAGTCTTGTAGGCGGATTGGTTCTGCTGGGAGCAGGGAAGAGGTGCAATGGTGTAATTGGTTTGGGGGGGGACCACGGGGCCACGCGGCGGCGCGGCGGTTTGCTCACCTGGGCTCCTCTCGAGCGAGACAGTGTAAACTCGAACATTCCAGCTTTTCACGCATGTCAAGTGACTGCCCCCACCCCCCACCCCCCTAGGCTGGCCTACACTCCCCCTGGCCCACGGATTTCCGAACATGCCAGGCGAGCAGACTGCCGCGCCGCCGCGTGGCCCCCCCCCCAACTAAGTTAGCACCGGGTGCAATGTAGGGGGGGGCACCTCGCAACATCGCGTCAAAATCACGGAAACGCTCCGTTTTAGGACTAAGCTTTTGAAGAGGAGAGGAACTCCGGTGTACGGAAGCAATTTTCGTATTCTCCGGAGTAAAAAAAAAAAAAAAAAATAAAAAAAAACTTTCGTCCTGCTGTTAGGTTAGTCCTAGGATGACTTTCTCAGATGTGCCTCCCCGAGCCACATTCGCAGTCCATTGAAGGTTTAACGTTAAGAATCTAGGTTTTAAGGGTTATGGCTGACTTGTATATGATGAAGCTAACTAGGGAAGGATGAAGGGTCGAAGTGGCCATATGAAATGAGACAAGTATCATGGTATGTGGTTTCAGACGCTGATCTCGAATCTTCTTCCCAAATCTGCCAAACGATTCGCTGAACGGAGTTACGGAGGTTTTTTGTTCCCTCACACAGTTTAACACAGTGAGAAATCGGGCCTCAGCAGCAGCGGCTTGTGAACGATTTGTGACGAAAGCAAGTGATCGTATGCTTAGGTCGAGCAGTGCTGATGGCGTGTGCGACGCAGAGTGGGCTTGTGGATCCAGGGGTCAACCGTCACGTTCGAACATTTTCAGGATTTTTGCGACCCCCCCTCTGGAGGGGGTCCAGTTGCGACCCCCACCAATACACATTTGCGACCCCCCAATACAACCAGCCATCCCCCACCGCGACCTCTCCCTCTTCTATAGTATTTGATTCTGAGACCAGTTGACACAGCCCAAAACTACCTAAAACTCCGAAACTCCGCCTACTTTTTCCCCAAAAATAGCCGTCGAGCGGGGGGAGGGGGTATGGGGTATATACTACAACCACTGAAACGGCAACTTTTTTCACACACCCTCTGCCCTACCTGATGACCGAAGCGCGCAATGCGACCCCCTTTTCCCTCCCAGAGCCCAAATGCGACCCCCGTTTAGAATACATTATTCGAACGTAAGGTGGCCTGCTTGGATTTCGGGGTCAGTGGTTCGGATCCGCGCGTGTTTTTCCTTTTGCATTTTTGTGACTGACTATTTGGCAGTAGTGAAACATGATTCCTTCATCATTGGTCAGCCCTACTTGCTTTTGGATGAGTTTGAGGTCGATAACTTCGAAATTTTTCCTAACTTGCATGCCACTACATAAGGTTAAGGCGCGCCAGTATACGGAGCGCGCGCTTCAGCCGTTTTTGAGTGAACGAATGTGAGATCTGTGTTCAAGTAGTCCAATAACTTCTGGGGCCAATTTCTAGAAAAAAATTCGAGATTTTGAATTAACTTCAAAAAAAGTGGGGCGAGTCACACTCATTGATGCTACATATCCATAGCCGGTAGTCAGGGGTTGACCTATGTTTGGACGACGGCGACCCTTCAAATTTGAAACTAATAAAGTGCGGGTGTTGAAATCACGCGAACAGAAAACCAGACACTGCTTTACACTCTTCAGAAACCAAAAAAGCGCAGCGTCTCTAGTCTATAAGGTTTCGAATTATAGGGCTGTATGGATTGAAGGATGGTACCCACCAGTGGTATTTTCGAAATTTGGTCGAAATTCTCAAATTTGGCTAAAAACTTGTCCCTAGGGTAATTAAATCTCCGGAACACGAATATCACACTCGTTTGCTGCAAAAACGTCTGCCAAGAGTTCTGTGGGCTCCATGTGCAGTCTTTAGTAAGTACCGCCGAAACTGATTAGAAACTCCTCGCAAAGTCTTTGCACGGGTAACTACAGGCAAGCATTGATCGAGTAAGGTAGTTGGGAGCCTTTTTCATCATTTTGCAGCGAAGGCAAAAAAGAGACCCCGCCAGGGAATCGATCCTACGACGTCTCGCACGTGAACCCGGACTACTACCGCTGCACTACTTTCCTTCATAACTCCATTCGGAAAATCGTTTGGCAGATTTGGAAAGCAGATTCGAGATCAGCGTCCAAAACGCATCCAAGGGTGTATGTCTCTTTACATATGGCCAACGTGTGTCGTATTAACCATCCCGTGCCTGGTAAGGTTGGGCTCTGTGTTTGAAACGGGAACGCAGTTCTCCGGATTTACGAAATTCTTTGTACTGTGTTCTATGTTAGTGCATGGAAATAAATCACTAAGTCCAGATGGTGGTTCTCCTATTACACCAGCACATGGGTCGTTATAACTCACAGAAAAGGACTAGACCATCGAAGTTAGTAATATCCTTTGTGCACCAGTGGATCGTGGGGCATGGAAGTGTTCGTGAGTCTGACGCAATGCTACCTGCTGGCCCGAGCCACATTAAGTCGAGTTCTATTGTGGTCGTGGTATTCTCATCTGACTGCAAAAGAAGCAAAGTCAAAAAATGAAATGAACTGAAATGAACTGCTGACAGCCGTTTTAAGTCCACAGTGGCATGATGAAAGATCCGATACATCGTTCTTTGAGATGTGAAACATTCACAAATTACCTGGCAGACTTGTGTCAAGGCCAGAATGCAGTGGTGTACTCCTTTTTGTCATAAATCATATTGGACATGTGTTTTTAAACGTTTCTTGACCTCTATCTCCATTTTTCAAACGTGTTGCGCGTGAAGTATATAGCATAGTGTGTGCATAGCCGCGGCAGTACATCTTTATTTGACGGCGGCGCCGCCTCCTGTCCCTAGTGACGATTCCCACACCCTTTAGCGGGATTCGTCTTGTTAATATCATGTTTCCCTTATCTTCTGAACCTCACTTAAGAGGCCTACTTGAGGTCGTCGGTTCTTCGGGACTGTTTTTACCGCCTTTTGGGTTAGGAAACTATTGCGATGTTTGACAGCCTTGTTTTGAATGATTCCGAGGAACATGCCGATGCTAGGATCAATCGAGTAGATCGGGAGTGTTGGAACTCAAACTTTTCAAACTTTGCAAGTTCGAGTCCTTGTCGATTGCTTCCACTGCTGAATTTCGTCAGTTCGAATCAGGTAAAGATTTCGAATGAGCTGGGAGCAAATGTTTTTTCAGGTCCAGATACGTACGATGAGGTGGTAATGCATTATCTGTGACTGCAAGTTTCAATGAACATCGCAGGCTAATCTGGTCAAGCAAAAAACCAGTGTTATAACCCTCAAAGGCAATACTTATTAGTACTTACCAGATTAGTCCCCCGTCAACCGCCGGGACCTTCCTTTAATGCGCAAGCTTTCTATCCTCCGCTATGGTCCCTTCCTCCTGTGACACCAACACCTCCTGGAAGTGACGCGTATGCAACACAATGGTGTTTCATACAGTAGAAGGGACACAATCATGATATGACGGTAGATTTTTCGCTTCCCTTCCTCATCCTCCCTTCCTCTCTCCACTGCCCTCCAGCTGCCACTGCAGCACCATGTGGAATGAACGGAAGTGTGCTAAGCAGGTGTTTATATAGCCCTAAGAGTGTTATCACAACTATCCTGCTACAAAACATTGATATCTCAAATCCTGTAAGCTACCCGATTTGTTAGCGGTTTGTTTATCCCATGAGCTTCCTTCTCACTCACTTCATTTTGCGGACGGACACACATACACATACACACACACACACACATACAGATACACAAACCGACACACAAAGTTAGCGCTTTATATAATAGAAGGATACTATGCTCTCAGTTAAATCGCCA
>MU868405.1:31364-50361 GCA_036418205.1 Ostertagia ostertagi
CTCGTCTATCTGCAAGCAAAAACCAGTGTATACATCGAAATCAACAAGCTTCATAGGTTGATTTTTCAGTACCCCTTGAGTAAAAATCCACCGAGGATATGCACGGGCCATCATTACTATAGCTACTACAGTGCTAATTATTGATTTTTTGGTAACAAACTCGGAATATGCGTAAAACAGTTTTTTGGAGCCACGCTCTCCATGCGGCAAAAAGTGCACCGCACGGTGGAGCCACATTGTCATCAATATGCGAATTATATGTTGAGCTGGAGTTTATGTGTTACAAAGCGCTCGAGGATGAGTGGTTTTACAACTTATTGGAGGAAGCGTTGATTGGATAAAGTTTATATTAGGGCATTGGAAATTCTCGTAATATCACATACGATGAGGGTTACACCTGCTAATTTCTGGTACAGTTGAACAAATCATCCATATGGGAAGAATTTGGTTGTACAAAGACGAAAAGTTCACCGAAATGACGACCCAAAATATATAAATAGGAAGCATTCGGCCGTTGATCAATCCCTTTTGGGATGCGGCACGCATTCTACTTCCATTTGTACAAGTGGCATTTGAATGCGATGTGGCCTATACAATGACTTGCGGGGGCCAGCCGATGTTCAAGTCAGTGTTTTTATCCCAGACAAGTCTGGTACCAATTAACCGACCCCGGAGGGATGGAAGGCTTGGTTGGCCCGGGCGACTCACGACCCAGGATTTGATCCCCGGACCGCGCGTTGGTAAGCAGCGCCACTTGCCAGTACTCACTTCCGCCTGCACAAAATACAGAGTTCACAAAGGTTGACGAAAATTTGAGGAGCATAGCTCTGACCTCGATTCTCTGGCGTGACTTACAAATGGGGAGGTGAAGAGAGTCAATGTGGCGTGTACTCGATTTCTCTCAAACGATTCCCTTCCCCATGCCTCAGTACCGTGAGTATTCCAATGTGTTCAAGAAGGATAACAACGAAGGACAAAGAAGGGGAAAACTGCATGGTTGGGTCGGCGATCTATCATGGCTCACTCTTGGCGCAGTTGGCGGGGTACGCCCACCGACTATCTAATCACTCGCCGCAGGTTATACGTGGCGAGTGATTAGATAGCAGAGAGTGTTGAAGAGGGCACAGCGATGAGAGTCGCATCAATGCGCAAATCAACGGGCAAGGAAGGTCCCATTTCTCGGGTTTCGGGCCGTTTCAAATGGTTTCTTCTTCATCCCTGCTCCACTGACCACCTCTACCCTTATTTCCAATGAGCTAACTTTTCATCGCAAATTCTGCCTTTAATGATTATCACGATTGATAGTGTCGTTAGTTACGATTCAGCCTCACACTCGTCCAAAAATTCAAGCCAACTCTTAAAAATGCGTCGAGCACAGAACACTACCTCACACCCCTCCCCCTGTGTCTCACCGCACATACGGGTGACACTGAGAGAGTGGGCGTGGCAACAGCGAGAGGAAACCGAGACTATCTTGATGTAAGCGCAACCCTTATTGATAGAAGAAGTTCAAATAAAATGAGAACGCTGAAACTGCCATCAATAATTACTGCCACTCTGCCAATTTTGCACTTTGTACTATGTGACGCCCGCCCTGTGAAGGCTTTGCGTGCGGCTAAGCGGTGCTGTTTTATTCAATGTGCACGTCAAAGCGAGGGACTATGTAAAACCTTGCAAGTGCGAGTGAGTCACCACTCGCTATGAGCGACCCTAATGGAGGTACTATAGTAGGATTATTGTTAAAGGCACAACCCAGGCAGAAGTCGTGTGAACGATTCCCTTCGGTCTGTAGATAGACCCCCGGGACAATCACAGATGTGGCGTTCCCGTGCACGGAAACAACCGACAAGAGCGCTAGGGCCTTGCAAAGTAAGCTGCTGAGCTGCAGATTTTTCTCTTTATCAGGCTGTTGTCTGGCGCTCTCTCATCTGTAGCGCTCTCTCGCCCTCATACTCTCCTTACCGCGCTTACCATTAGTCTCTAATTACCTCAGCACAGCTGATTACGAAGGTGGGTGAGCCCTCAACCTGAGCGTTCTGGACGGATTGTTTTCCTTTTCTCTTCACTGCTGGCCCTTGCCTAGTCATACAGTGGTGTTCCGTGCTCGCTCAGAACAACACCGATCCTATCCTGGAGCATGCCTTGGATCGCTTTCTAATCAATTTCTGTAAACTAGTAACATCTTCAGGCAAGCGCGTCCATTGATACCGGCTCCTTGTGGGTGGGTGTAACATCGCGGGCGAGTTCGTGTGGCTGAGGTGAGAGCGGGGTGGGCACACCGGGGGTGGGACGATCATGGGGCAGCGCGTGATCTGTGGTAGCGCACCGTCCCGCTGGGGCAGGCTCGGAGGTGTGTGACGGGGCTCTGGGGGGCCGGCGGCCGGGCGGTGTGCGGTGCTGCCACGCGCGCGAGCATCTGTCATGGGTGGGTCGCCGGTCTGGGCGGAACGGTTCTGCATCTCAGGCGTGATTACTCTTCGTCGTTGCGCGCTGTGATCTTTGTCCAAACGTCACGGGCTTGGACGCCTGAGTAACAACCTCGGCTCTATGCGGTGAGAGCGATATGCCGCCTGAATTCTGCGGTATCCGGACTAAATGCAAAATAACTCTTATGAGCAGGAATTTCGAATTTATTGCTATGACATATTAATCAGGAAGACATCGTAGGACCCATACCAATCATGGTCTGTTTGTGTCCCCTTTAGCGGGCGTTTTATTTGAGAGATATTTCTAAACCAGTTGGCGCCGCACGCATTGCGCGCGCGCAACACAGATCTGCGGCGAATTTTGATGGTGCGACGAAAATTTTCAAATTTGGCTTGATACACCACGAATATCTGAATTCTCAGCTAAATTCTATCCGCTCCATCATCGACGGCTTTCAACCTCTTTTTCTTCGTCAACCATTATTCTCTTTTTCCCGGTCTCCGGACTGCTTCCGGACAATAAATCTCGTGGCAAACTCCGCCTACTTCGGTGCGTGCTCCGCCCACCAATAGCATTTGGCCCCCTTCCTTTCGCCGACCTCTACCCCTTTTTTCACCGGTCTCTGGGACCTCTTGGAAGCAGCTGATCTCTTTTCCCTCGCCAACCTCTAACCCCGTTTTCCCTATCTCTAGGACTTCTTGGAGCCGAGTTCTGAATTTTCGTCGCAAACTCCGCCCACTTTGGTCAAGCCCCGCTCACCGGTGATAGCTGGGCTCCACTCCTCCACCCACCTCCATCCACCTTTTTCCCTGCCTCCGGGACTTCTTGGAGCCGAATTACAATTTCGGCGCAAACTCCGCCCATATTAGCGCACGCTCCACCCAACCGTAGCAGTTAACTTCTCTTTCTTTGCTGACCTATATCCACTTTTTTCCCGTTCTCCAGGACTTCTTGGAACCAAGTTATGAATTTTTTTTTTTGTTATGTTTCCCTGGGTAACTCCGCCCACCTAGGACTTGCTCCGCCCACCAATAATATTCTAGCTCTACTACTTCAACCACCCCCATGCACCTTTTTCCCGGTCTCCCGGGCTTCTTGGAATCGAGTTATGAATTTTCGTGATAACTCCGCCCACTTTGAACATGCTCCGCCCACTAAGGGTATTTAAGCTCCACTCCTCTCCACCCACCTCTACCCACCTTTTTCCGTGCCTCCGGGACTTCTTGGAGCCGAGTTATGAATTTTCGTCGCAAACTCCGCCCACTTTGGTCAAGCCCCGCCCACCGATGACAGCTGGCCTCCCTCCTCCACCCCCTCCATCCACCTTTTTCCCGGCCTCCGGGACTTCTTGGAGCCGAGTTATGAATTTTCGTCGCAAACTCCGCCCACTTTGGTCAAGCCCCGCCCACCGATGACAGCTGGCCTCCACTCCTCCACCCACCTCCATCCACCTTTTTCCCGGCCTCCGGGACTTCTTGGAGCCGAGTTATGAATTTTCGTCGCAAACTCCGCCCACTTTGGTCAAGCCCCGCCCACCGATGACAGCTGGCCTCCACTCCTCCACCCACCTCCATCCACCTTTTTCCCGGCCTCCGGGACTTCTTGGAGCCGAGTTATGAATTTTCGTCGCAAACTCCGCCCACTTTGGTCAAGCCCCGCCCACCGATGACAGCTGGGCTCCACTCCTCTACCCACTTCAATCCACCTTTTCCCGGCTCTTCAAGACTTCCCCGGCCCCGAATTATGAGGACTTGTAGAAAATGCTGTACACTTCAGAGCGCGCCCCGCCCATTCTGGGCGGGCCTCCGCCCACGTCATGTATGCAGGAAACACCTTAGACATTGCTCCCTTACACCAAATTGTTTTCTGCTCTGTAGGCTTTCTCCCAACCGAGTTATGAAATTTTTCATAAAGCACTGCTTTTTTAGAGAACGCCCCGCCCACCGGGGGTGGGTCTCCCTAATTCGATGTGACTTACCAATGCACACCTTTACCCACTTTTTGGCCCAGTTTCGAGGTCGTTTTGTCACTGAAATCGAAATCTTGGTCTTCGGTACAATTCATTTCGACGCACGCCACGCCCTCTGTGGGCGGGGCTCCGCTTAGCTGATGTGTGTTTTGTATTTCGTGAGACCTTGCCCACCCATTCCACACTTGACCCGGTCCCTCCAGGCGGATCCCGAGGAGCTAGGGAATTTCGTGACAGACACACAGACAGACGACAGACGAAGCGCTTTATAGTTAGTAGGATGATTCTCTGAGATGAAGCTTGTCATTTTAGAATGTATACTGTTGGTTTTTTGCTTACAACTAGCTAGAGTGCTGATTAAAGGAATCTTCCGCGGAAAAAGCTCCGCCTCCATTACCACAGAAAAACGATACCCCTTAGGCCCCTAGCCTCATGAGCATAGCAAAAAGAACGGAACATAAGCGTTAGTTTCGATAATACTAATCCTACACACAAGACAAAATGATCACTCTTTCCGTGGAAGATTCCTTTAAGTTTTCACGAAAACTGATCTGGACCCATTTCACCGATTCTGGGCAGAGTTCCAGATTGCTCCGAAATCCTCCCTGGGGTAAATTGAAGCGACTTTATGATGAGAAGACAGCTCCCTAGAAGGTAGAGGTTGTGATCAGTGATGCAGGGACGAAGAAAAAACCAAGGGAGCCTAGAACCCGAGAATCGGAGCCTTTTTTGCCCGGTGATTTGCGTGCTGGGTTTGTCCCATGCTGACCGCATCAAAGCTAATGCTTTTCATCTTACCATTAGAGCAGTCAGATTAGATGGCGAGTGGGGTGGGGAGGGGGAAATCGAGCAGCAGCGCAGGTATGGCCCTGCTAGGGGCTATACTCTTCGCTGCAAAACCGAAGTGATCGCGCATCTTTGGGGACCCGTCTGCCTATCTATCCGCTTGGTATACAGAGTGTTCCATAAATACTGCAACACTTTTCTTATCTTGTAACTTCTCTCAAAGTGGACGTATATTTTCAAGTGGTCACACACTATTCTTAGTCCGTCCTTAAGATGTTGAAAGGAATGACATTTATTCGATAAGTCTCCCTGACGCTGTGAGTATGGCTTCCAGTTGCTCCAAACGCAACTGGTGTTTCCCGCAGGGCATACTGGAGTTCCTTCTTCGAAACTTTCTAGAGAAAAGGCTTCAGCTCCTCTGTTTGGATGCATTGTTTAGTGCAGGCCTGTCCCCTAATATAGCCCAAATAGGATGGTCCAGCAGGTTGAAATCGAGAGATATGAGAGCCATTTGTTTGAGGATGTGAAATCGGGAACAGCATCATGAGATCAGTCCTAAACAAATTTTGCCCCTTATGCAGAAGCTGGTTACTTTTGAAAAGAATGTCATTCCTCTTTGGAGAAGCTAGATACCTTAGTAACGAATGGTGCACTGGAGCATTCGTTAGCTAGGTCTGTATCGAGTTTCATTCGCTTTTCAACAGACAGTTGTGGTGAGCCACCTGTGATTGAGACCCTTGCCCAAATCGTGATAAAGATTGGCTGGTGCTTGTGGCGAATATTTCCTTTCACTCACTGGCTTCCACATGACCTCATGCGGGCATCCTCGGAGTTTGAAGATTGTAGCTCTGCTCCATGTGAGGAATTTTGTCGTCGATGAAAACGGTGCCCGCGTATCGCCATTTTCGGCCCTCGACACCAGCTCTTTGAACTTTTTGTCTCTGCTGTGCTCCTCCCGTTGGATTGAGCAGTGGTGCTTATGCAACTTATAATGGACTGTGAGCAGTTGTTATCTGACCACTCTCTACATGACTGTGTTTGGAAACTCCAGCGTTCTGGTCACCTTTCTCGAGCCAACCCGGGTATTGCAGTCGTTTCGCTTCTTCATGCTTTTCCTGAGATCCAAGATGTCAGAACTTGTGGGGCGGCCGCAACAAAGACTACTTCCATTGGTCTTCTCTTTAGTACACGGTAGGCCAAGGAGCGGTTGAAAATCCAAAGAAGCGCGATGTTCATCACCGGATGTCCGACCTAGCTGTATGAGGGATTAGGACCTCTTTGAGGTTTAGGTGCACCATGAGATGTACAACGAATGGTAAGCCGTGCACTTCGGCAAGGTTATTCACAAGAGGTCATAGGAAGTGAAGGTATGCCAACCTTGAGACTACAGACACCCACACAATTGAAGCTTAAAATGTGTAGTATTTATGGAACACCCTGTATTTTCCTCTCTTCGACCTCCTAACTTGACGTGAAATCCTCCTGATGCATTTTTCAAAAGTTTGAAAAAGGCGCGGTCCCACGCAGCAGATACGTGGAACATCGCATTGTCGCCAACGTGTCGATGAAGTGCCGCTCTAATAAATTAGGGACATGACACTTTTTCGTCGCTTGGAACACTGCGGCTCCGTGCCCCCGCTCTGCATAGGAGATTTGTTCGCGTCTTTCAAACCTATGCTGAATGTTGGGGATGGGACGGGGATGGGGAAAGGTTGGGGAATGAATACTTTCATCGCCGTTTAGGATAAAGAAAGGTATTCGAGCGAATATACAATCAGGAAACAGTAAAAGGATGAAACAAAGCTGCAAAATCAAAGGTGCGACAATTGCAAAGTGGGTCCTGCGACGAACCTCCCCAACCTTTCCCCATCCCCGTCCCATCCCCAACATTCAGCGAACGGGTAATGTATCAACCAGGAAGGCATCATAGTGTTTTTGTGGCCTTCAAGGCGGATTTTACGATGAAGAGCAGCTCACTGAATCCATTCAGATGATATATGGCAGAAAAAGAAAAAAACCAAAGTGAACTGCCTAAACCCGGAAGCCCTACTTTGCCCGAGATCTAAGCACTGATTGGCTCTCCATGTGCTGCCTCTTTTCAAGCGCGCTAACACACGCTCTCTGCTAAAGCAGAGAGTCAGACAGCCAAAGAAAGGGGGGGGTGAGTGTCAACGCGTCGGATAGTGCTGGGAGAGACAGCCCACGGCTGGAATCGCTGGGTCATATCCTCCGATTCGACTTGCGCCCAGAGAAGCTGTCTTTCAACCAGTTAAGTTTCCTCTTCTTCGACCTTTGCCTTTTCAAGGAACTCCTCAAACATCACATGAAGATTTTACCCAAGTGACTGGAGGTTGTTATTTTCGGATGCATACAGCTGGTTTTTCGCTGCAATAAGTTAATAGTATAGTCATACAATTTAAGGCGAAACAGTTCGGATTCAACCTCATTCACAGATTCCGCAGTGGAAAGTTGAAATTTTTCTCGAGCACGTGCTGGAAAGCTAAATATCATGCCCAAATGCTTCCACAGAAAAAGGCCAACAAACTTCGAAAAAAGCGACTTTCAATAGCTTTTAGGTAGAGTCCTAAATCTTTCGGCACAGTGATAAAATAAGTACGTGCTGCCAATGGGACGCATTTTCGCTATAGAAAAATGTTGGGCACAGTCCCAAGCGGCAAATATCCAAAAAATCGTCTTCATTTACTTCTTATCGACGAAGAAACAGGAGTAAGACTGCCAGCCGGCTGTAGTACGCAGTCACATATCACTGACGATGAGTTTAGAACCACCTGAATCCATGAATATAAAGGATTGAAATGACGGTTGCTAGGGATCGGAAGCCCACGATCGATGAGACTTTCGAGGGGAATCGTCGTAAAAAAAGACCTCATCCAAAGACTGCCGACGGAAATGAGCGGTGAAAGGACTGCTTGCTTAATGCTTGAAAACCCTATTTTATTTATTACACGAGCTAGTCGTGTGAACACAACACAAAAAAGTATAATCATTAACCCTGCAACTTCTGTGCAACATTATAAAGCACGACAAGTAGAACAAAACTGTAATCAACATGACAAATAATCGGATAATTGCATAACGGAAAAGACCGGCTAAGAAAAGAATAGGGAACAAGGGCTCACCAGATCAAGCAACCAAGTAGTTGTGTAAGTATTTCTTGAAGGCAACGTGAGACGATAGCAAAGGTGGACACTTTTTACATAACTTATCAAACAAGGGAGCCACTCTATGGGTGAAAAAATGGCGTCTACAATTCAACCTAGCTCTACCCACATCCAATTTCAAACTACCACCTCTTGTGACGGAGGGTCTAAGAGTCAAAAGTTGATTTGGATCCATATTTACTTTACCTTGGAGAAGCTTATGGAGTAATAGCAAATCATTGCGCTTACGTCTTAACTGCAATGACGCTAAACAAAGTTTTTGTTCCTTGCCACGCTGGATGGGATCTGATCGTACATAAAACCCAAAACTCTTGTCAATAGCTTCCTCGTGAAACTGTTTTGCACTGCCTCTAACCTCTTAATTATCCTGACCTTGTAAGGATTGAACACTGGAGTGCCGTATTCCAGCACAGGTCTAACATAAGTCTTATAAGCGCGCAATAACACTGAAGGACTGGTCGTCGACAAGGCTCTGAATAAGTTGTACATAACAAAAGTTGCCTTATTCGCGATAGTTTCGCAATGAGCGTCAAAACTGAGATCATTACTGATGAGGAAACCCAGATCAACTGTCTGCTCGACAACAGTCAACAGTGTGTTGTTAATGTAATAGTTGTGACGCTTGTTCCGCTCGCCTAGGTACAGAACCTTAGATTTGATATCGGAAAGAGGCAAATCCCATTCCTCCGACCACCGCACAACAGTATCTAATGCAGCTTGGAGTACTTTAGCATCACCCTCATTTGTGACAGCATGATAAAGCTTAAGATCGTCCGCGAAAGCGCAAACTCCAACGTTACTCTGTTCGAGGACAGACATAAGGTCGTGCATGTAAATGTTAAACAAGATGGGGGAAAGAACTCCCACCCTGTGGGACCCCACTGTAGGCTAACCTAGGGAAAGAAAAAGAAGAATTTATGCGAACAGAGAATTGTCGCCCGGTGAGAAAAGCACCGATCCACGCAACGATACGCGGATGTATTCCAACCATGCTCATTTTAAGCAATAATTTTTCATGCGGAACCCTATCGAAAGCTTTATAAAAGTCGATATAAATCACATCCACCGTCTTCCCTTCATCCAAGCACTTTGTCCAATGATTGAGCGACTGAATCATGGCAGTGACAGTCGATCTCCCTTTATGAAAACCATGCTGATTAGATGATATATTATTACTATTGATGGCTAGACAAGTAAACTCGTCTCTTCGAATCGGCGAAGCTTGGAATTTAGATCTAGACTTCTACACCTCTACATGAAGCCACATTGAAGTCCTCAAGATAAGGGCCACATTCCGAGTTTCTCCATAATGTAGGGCTTACTGAAAAATTCTGTGAACCACGCTAAACGTGAATATTATGATGCTGCTCATAACACTATTGTTGGAATCTTTAAGAAGAGCCAAAAAAGAAATTTCAGAGTGTCATACGACAATAGGCGGCATTGTCGCCAGATAGTTAAAAAAAAATCTCAAGATTACTCATATAAAAGGCTGTAAACAATAACAAAAAAGGATGTATTACGGAAATAACAATAACAACCACACTCGCAATGGATCACAGAGGTAAAGGAACCACTTATTTAATAATATCATATATATGGCTGTGCCTTTTAGAATTGTTGCACACGGCGACGTCGTTCGTTGATAGGGGCCTTTGTACGTTCAATAGTTTCGTCAAAAAATCTGAAAACTATGACTTTCTTGTGAGCTCAAGTGAATTTGAAATAGTGAACTCAATCCCAGCATAGCTAATATGTGCTACCAGTTGGCCGAATGCTGTTGTGCGTAAAAGAGTTCTATGACGACTTGGAACGGCGTCACGAATATCTCAAATCAATCCAATGCACCACGAATATTTGACTTGCTCTAATATGTAGATTCTATCCGCTTTCTTCTCGGTCTCCGTGCTATTTCTGGAATCCATATTTCGCATTGAATTTAAGATCTGCCCGCTAATGCCCCGCCCACCGATAGCTTCTGACCCTTCCTCCTACCTCAACAACTGATTATTTTTTCCGGTATCTGGGCTGCCAATGAAACTATTTATAAAGCTTGTTGCAAACTCTCCATATCGGTGCACGCCCCGCCCACCAACAGCATAGACTCTACTTCCTCACCAAGCTACATGCAATTATTTCCCGTCTCTGATCTGTCTCAGAACCAATTTAAAATTTAGATGCGAGTATGCAAGATTCATAGCACTTAGGCGCGTGCTCTCACCCCCAGCAACATTTGATCTTCTCTTCCTCGCCAACCTCTACCTACCTTTTTCTCGGCCCATGTATTGCCTCTGAAACGAATAATGAAGTATCGTGGCAAACTTCGCTCACTTTGATGCATGCTCCGCCCGCCCCTGACCCCTACTCACTTTTGCTTTGCTCTCTAAGACTTCTCGGGACCGAGCTATGAGGATTTTCAGGAAACGCTGTCCACTTGGGGACACGCTCCTGCTATTGCGGGCAGGCCCCAACTCCCATCATATATACTGGGAAGACCTTACCACTAGAAATGGGTTCTCTGTACCAATTTTCTGCTCTATGGGGTTTCTGCTTACCGAGTTAATTTTTTTTTCATTTAGGACCAACTTTTAAGAGAAGCTCGCCTACCGAGGTGGGTCTCCCTGATTCGATCTGCCTTATCAGTGCATACCAGACTTATGCTGTCTTGTAACAGAATGTGTAATTTTGGTTGTCAGTATCGCTCATTTTGATGTATACAACGCTCACCATGGACAGGTACCGCTTAGCTGATGTATGTTTTTTTGTACTTCTTGAGACAAGGTCCACTCATCAATTTTTTAGCCCCGCGGAATACCTTAACTCCGTGCTAAGGAACGACTACGTTCCGTGCTTTTCAGGGCTCCTCCTTGGGAAGAAATGTTATGCTGAATGACATGATCCTTAAACGGACCCGATTTCTCGTCCATCCAAAAATCGCGGGATTCCGTAAGAAAGACAACGAATATCGCCGTAAATAATAGGGGTGTATGTTTGAATACTTAGGAGAAAGATTAAACAGGAATCAAAAAATTGCCAATGTGGTTCGCTAAATAATTGCCAACATATTTGTTTATTTGTCCAGCTTGATTGTCTGCCTCGAAATTCTGTGTTACATGAGGAACCGCTAGGAAGTTCTGGACCAAAATTGGGATAGTTGGGGCACGGGCTGAGAAGTATAAAATGCACATCATACAACAAGCCCGCCCACGGTAGGCAGGTGCGCCGAAAAAGGCGACGCCAAGGTTTTCTTTTTCTTAAATTTCTGACGTTCCAGAACAGCGCAGTTTTGAAAAAAGGTAATGGAGAGCACAGAGTTGAGAGGTTGTTTTGGGAAACCCGACCAAGGTGGGCGGATTCTTTTCGAGTGGGCGCCGATTACTGAAAAACTTCATATCATCTATATCAATTCATTCATATCAACTCATCTCATCGTAAGAATAGAAATTTGCTACACGGTATAAATTCAGCATTCGATCTTGCTCAATTTATGCCGTGTAGCAAATTTCATTTAGTTACAGGTTCCATCAAAATAAACCCAAGCAGCTCTTGGAACAGCGTGATCAGCAGACAAACGACGTTGCCGCGCTGGAGAAAAGCTCGCTTCCACCCGACCAAACAAGCAAAAACCCTCGCTCTCGTCAAAATATTAGGCTGAACAAAAATTATCCGCAATTTTTTTCAGGCTCATGGTTCTTTGATTCGGAGATTGTGATGTAGTCTTGGAGCGCGCAATCTCTTCTACATTCTGATTTACAACACTTGTGTATTTGCTTCACTCTGGAGCTTA
The DNA here is from genome assembly GCA_036418205.1 of Ostertagia ostertagi. Taxonomy (NCBI): domain Eukaryota; kingdom Metazoa; phylum Nematoda; class Chromadorea; order Rhabditida; family Trichostrongylidae; genus Ostertagia; species Ostertagia ostertagi. The sequence goes on from MU868405.1 coordinate 43,516, forward strand.
CACGCTGAGCAAAAAAAGATTGCTCATGCTACATGAGTGCAAGTTGAGCTCGAAACCGAATGCTTCTGCATCTGCTCGTAGAATCAATGAAGCCTGGGATGAAGGCACGGTTGCAGAGAGGACTGTTCGAGAGCGTTTGTTGATTACGCATTTATTGTTGTTTTTGTTTAGTTTTGTTAATAAACTTATGAGCGAAACCAAAACGGGATAATTTTGCTCAACCTAACATTTCAGAAGTCCGGAAAACCTTCTATGGCGCTGGTAGTTCGTCAGCCACACGGACTTCTTAACATGAATCATCGATTACATTCTATACTGTTCACCTTGAGAGTTCAAGTAACATTATTTTGGTGTAAAAGAAAACTCCACCTACCGAGCTAAAGCCATACTTGCTGTAGAACCAGGTGGAATTGGCCGCAGACAGTTTATGTTCATTCTGGCAAAAGGGATATATCAACACGATAAGAGAGGAAGGAAACAAACAAAGAACCTGTCATAGGCGGAAGGCCCTCTGTGAGGAGCAAGGTCCAATTTGCAGCCAACTGTTAGTATTGGAATGTGGCAGGATTCAATGTCTGCCATAAGCGGTCGTGTACCTGATGACCCAGATGGGCGCGGTTTGCCATCCAGTAACGAAAGCCATTGAGATAAATTCTAAATACGTGGTGTTGATAACTGGTGCAAGTAAAAATTGCTAGTTTGTCAAAATGATCCGTCCGGTCCTTCTAGGCAACAATGGGCTTTTCCAACTGTGGGTTTGGCGTTCACTTTCTTGAATATAAGCAGGACAGATCAAAACTAACATCACTGCTTCAAGGACACAGAAAGAACATTTTTATGCTCGATCGAGCGAAAATGGGCTAATGGCTGCTACCGCAGGCATGGTGATGGATTAGATGTCTTCCAAGCTAACAAGCCCTCCACCCTGTGCAGACTCAGGAGTTCAAAAACGCTGATGCACACTACATCGGCGACCCTGGTAAGACATTTATAGGTCACCTACATATTTAAAAGTTACGAGTACCTTAGTATATTGTATTAGTATATTTGCAACCAAGTACAAGCCATACCTCAAAAAAAAACCGACAAAGCGGAACAACCCATCACGCTAGGTGGCACCACATATTCATTACATTAAAGCTAATTCTAATCGCAACCTTGGAATATGAACGTTCTTGCATGGCTGGTATGGATTCCGGAATATAACTGATGCTCCGCTGAACTTTGAAAATAGCAATGTTTTTCGTCATGGAGATCCATTGGCTGTCCAATTCATTGGAGCAACGTTCTACGGGTAGATGCTCTCTCCCTCTCTCCACATAAAGGCGTGATTTTCGACAACTAGAGACAGTTCACAAAGCTATGATTACAAATTCGGTTGTCAAAGAGAAAGAAAGTTTGAATACCGGATTTTGGAATCCAAGGAGCCTGGGCGAGGTCAAGGAGGGACGATGTGTGTAGTTACGCGATAACACATTGACTGTGAGCATTCTTATTCGGAGAGTAGAGAACAATCGATAGATTAGGATGCAGTAAAAAGGTGAAATGATATTGCCTAGCTGAGAAGGCAAAAAGTCCCCCTACTGACGGAATCCTAGAATCCAAGTGGAGAAGTTCCCGCCGCCAGCTTAGTGACAGATGTACAGCGTGTATTTGAACGAGTAGCACAGAGCTATTTTTGGTTCCCTTTGTTATAATATTATCGTGGAGAATGGCTAAGAAAACATTTATCATTTATGAAAGTCATCAAATCATGGAGAGAAGACAGAACTTCATCACAACTGCAGTGAATGCAGGCCAGTTGTAGTCCACTGGGTGTACCCAAGAGGCCCATCGCGCGGCGAAGGAAGAGACGCAGATGCGGCAAAGGACGAGTCGCAGCGCGTGCTGTCCGATATGAGACTTAACCTGACGCCTAACCGCTACAGTATGCGCTGCGACTCGTCCTTTGCCGCGTCTGCGTCTCTTCCTTCGCCGCGCGGCGGGCCTCTTGGGGGACACCCTAGCCTAGTACTATTAGGTTTTCTAACGCAACATCTGCAAATTATTTACCTCTTCGCTTTTTTTATTACTTAAATCGTGCACTAGTATCGCACCAGCAGCACCGTCAAGGAAAACCACAGAAGCGGCACGGTGAGCTCCCGATCCACCGATATCCCATAACTCCATCAATTCTGATCGTTGCTCCGATGTACCTGAAATTGTGAATGAGCAACGTGAGTAAAAAAACGAGCAAAGAAGAAGGGAAAATAATAAAAATAGAAATGGAAAACGATAAGGACCCTGCTTGCCTAAACAGCGTTAAAAAAAGCTTTAAGTCAGGATGTTATTACGAACATACGATTATGAAGGCGTATTAGCATGAGACACCAAATCACCCTTTCAAATCCACCCGTGAACAGCATTTTCAGGGGTTGGCTTCAGCTCATTAGCATAAAGGAATGATTACTACAATGCAAACTATGGGGATAGATTTTACTGTCAAGACTGGAATTAACAATAAAGTCACTCGAAATAAGGAGATGTCGCCACAGGAACCCCATACACACAAGTGATTGGGTCGTTAGCACTTGTGTGCTCTCAGGAACATGGATCCTATTCCGAAAACATAACGGATCTCAACTGGTTTGTACGTACGTATCTCTTGAAATGAAACAAATTTTACTTCAGGACCATGAAATAACAGACCTGCTTTATACTCATGCCAAACCATCGCTATTGAGGCGCCAATTGTACTCGAGGAGTCGGCACTGGGGCTGAATTGTAAGAGTATAATACACTGACAAAGAGAGGTTGCTCACAGAGGGAAGCGGCGTGAGGGCAAGCCTTGCCTTTTCAAAAGACCTTTACATAGTGCATGCATGATACAAAAAACCGTGCCTCATTTTCTTTTCTAAACGGTCCTCTGAAGAGAAAAAGAGGTGGGAAATTAGTTCAATGGTCGATTGGTCGAATTCCCGTACACCAATTTATTCATTTCTATGTGAGCTATTCGTGTGGTGCTAACATAGGGGCAACTCAAAGCCGGAGGTCATTCACGCATGAGGACCATGAGTAACCACTATAAGTATGTTTTTCCCGAGAGCTAGTAGAGACAAGCTGAAGTGCCGAAGCGACTACCTAGCGGCTCCAAATGGTATCGGAGCTAAAAAAGAATGTCATTTTCGTGATCAGAGGACAACATAGCTTTATAGCTAAGGTTTTAGAAAAATCAGAAATCTGACCTAGCTCAGAAAGGCGAAGGTACGACGACGGACGGCTTGTAGGCGGAGACTTGGTCACCCCCTCAGCGAATGTGAAATACTGCCTCGGAAGAGACAAGAGCATTTCTCCAAGCCTGTGATGGTCGAGAGGTTAGACACGTGGCAAAGCCGCTCCTCTTCTTCGAGCAGTGATGTTTAGGATTCTCGGCCCTACCACTGACTAGGCTTCTCGTCGGTAGTGGGGTCGGTTTCGAGAAACGCGAAGAGGTGTTATACGTGCTCTACGGAAGGAACTTCAGTCATCATGTAGATCACCAGATATTCTCCCAATTTTCCCCGAGCTCGACTCCAAGTTGTCCGAAAACATTTGTTGGGTTAACGTATGACCCGCCGGACCTTCTGAAAACCGCTTATCGATACATAGCTCTCAATTTTTCCAAAACTTTAGTTGTGGGGATTAATCAAAACTCTGGTCACGAATATGACATTCCTTTTTGGCGCCATTTCACGGCCATGACCTTTTCTTCCACTTTTTGATGAAACCTCACCTCACTGTGGTCATCAACACGTTGCCAGCAGCGCAGAACGCATACGCCCCGCACTTGTGGGACAGATGGGCCTGCGCGAGACATACATATCCTGCATTCATGTCATCACTTTTGGCGCACCACCCATTTATTTCCAAGGTTATTTGTATTTATTCTATTGGCCAAGCTGGAACAGCTTCGAACCGGCCCTCGAAATTGTCACTTTTGCTTTTATTTAGCAAAATTTTTAAAGCTTTGCGAAATTATCGGTCCGGTTCATTTTCGTTTTCTTCCTGTTTCCAAGAGCATGTGAACAAAAATAGTATAAGTAACTACAATCTCGATGGATGGTAAGGTATGTTTCGATTCAAAGATAAAAGGCAGAATTGTTTTTGACGACCACTGCAGCTAGGTCTGGTAAATTTCGCTTTTTTTTGTCGCGTATTACACCTACCAAATCTTTGGACATTGTCTGGGAGCCACTTTTGATTGAAATTAAATGGCCATACCCTGGATAACTTCTACGACGCTACTAAAACGATTCGTATCATCCAGGTTTTCTGACTCGACACTCAAAGTACATGTAAGTGTGGTGAGACGGCCACGCTCGCAGAACTGCGCCAATGCCACGCCCAAAATAGCCAAAACGAGCAATGTCGTCGAAGTTTCAATGGCAGTGATTACAAATATGCGTCTATTTCGGAACCCGCGCCAATGGGTGCGGGTTGCTAAGACAGATAACGACTTCTTCGATTTTCGAAACACGAAACATTTCGCTGCGAGAACCCCAGGCCAGTGTAAATAACGGTCGCGGAAAACCTCGACCACGGCTATGTACTGTGCAGAGATAGGACGAGAGTGATTGTACACTCAGAGGCCGGACGCATAGTCGGTCGGACGACAGCAACGACTGCTGCTGTCGGACGACAGCAACGACCGCAGGTGTCGCAGATCGATACGCACCCAATGCTGTGCGACACTTGCAGTCGTTGCTGTCGTCCGACCGACTATGCGTCCGGCCAGAGGTGGTGTGGTTCACTAGGACAGAAAGCGACTTTTTCGCGTTTCGCAGCGCGAAACATTGTTCGTTGCGGGAATCTCGGGTCCACTGATGATTCGCTGCGGGAACCTCGGGTCCACTGATGATCAGCGGTGGACCTGAGGTTCCCGCAGCGGAAAATGTTTCGCGCTGCGAAACGCGAAAAAGCCGCTTTCTGTCCTAGTGAACCACACCCCACTCAAAAACACAGACGACGTGGCTAGAGTGAATGTCCGCGCGGGAGAGCGTCACTGAAGAGGCGAAAATCCTCGACGTGTCTTTTCAAATCCTTGACACTTTCATCTCACCCCACGCCCACTTCTTTTCACAAGTAGACTTAGGGTTTCCGCACCGAGAGCGTTCCGCTCGCGACGAGCAGTAAAGTTGCTTTCTTTCCCAGCGACAAAGATCCTCGTGAATTGGTGCTCGTCATGAGGTGCAGCCTGCAAGAAGCGCACGCGAGACTCCAACCGCAGACCTCTACTCCACAATATCAATGGGTATCATTCGCTGCAGTGCCTTGTTGCCATCATCGCTTATGAATCTCCAACACCATTCTTCAACATGTAACTTTACCATACACTTTAACTTTGACCCATCTTCGCATGTTTGGGTGGGCGATTCACGATTACCTTTCAAGGTACAATTATCAAACGCTTAGAATGATCTATGAGGTATGAAGCCTTAGTTCCAGAAAATCATTTTCGCTGATTTTTTGGCATTTGTAAAATCGTCCAGAGGAAACGAGACCCGGATTGTGTTCTGTATTTGCCCCTACAACATGCAAAACCCCTTTTCAAGAACCGCGACTTCGTGAACGACCACCTTCTCATTGAGACCTGCGCTCTTTCAGAACATTTCTTGCATATGATTATTTCATGCGCAAAACAGAAAACCCAGAGGACAAAAGGCGATTAGCAGATATGAGCCTAAGTTTTGTGTCTCATACGATCATGTGATAGTGATCAAGCAACATTACGAGAACCTGCATATTGCAAAAGCGTTCCATAACGACTGACTTGAAATTTCATGAGCACCTCTTACACCGGACAGAAAATCTGTTATGCTGTCAAGCAAACACAAAACTGAAGCAGGTATTGAATGAATATCACAGTCATAACTAAAGAAAAAGAATAAATTCCGACGTACTTGCCACACAAGGCGTTGACAAAAGATGTTTTACCTACACCGCTCTCTCCCACCACAACGATTTTCGTAGATAACATCTGACAAATCTGGAATACGCTTTTAATAGTATTTTATGTAGAGAATCAGAAACAAATCAATAAAAGCCTATCGCTCACCAGCAAAAGAAAATCCAAATATTTTGTATAGAACGCTGTAGCTCAATCTTTACGTGCTATTAAGGGCTGTCCTTGAAACTTCAAGGCAAAGAGAGCACGAGGCGCACTCGAAAATGCCAACGTCAACGATTTTCTGGACCTAAAATACAGCCATAGATCAAAGATACATGAGATGCTCGAAACAGAACTCATTTTTACGCACCTCTTCAGAAGTAATGTTATAGTAATCACCACAACGGCAAGACTCAAAAATCGGGTCTGATTCTTCGAAACCGATCTCTATTCGCTCCGCAACAGTTCCTTTTTCTTTCCGATATTGTTGCTCCCTGAGCCAGCAATCGTACTCGCGACGTTTGTTCGAATCCTGTGACATGTCACTTATTATAGTGTGTACATTTACCCCCTGTTTCAGAAAAGTAGAAGCGCGCCAAATTCTGACTACACGCTACAAGAGACGGCGGCCTACAAGTAAGTTTGGTAATTAGTGATTCGTAGTAACAGCTGATAGTGGATAAAATCGCTGTCAAATAAAAATGCAACTGACTAATCATTCCACTGGCACAAAATGTCTACATTTTGTAGAGCCAACGTTAGTTGTAGGCGTAAGGTCTGTACTGACGCGCTTCTGGTTTTCTGGAACATATGTTATGTATAGTATACATATACTATACACACATATGTATACATTATATGGTATACAATTGCATGTTGTATCACTAATTACTAATCTCGAGAACACTTTACGCAAAAAATGCCTTCAGTGTCGTCCAGAT
>MU868405.1:50461-61286 GCA_036418205.1 Ostertagia ostertagi
AACTGTCGCCGTCAATCGGAATGCTGCTGTGTTTGCGATTCAATCGACCATCATCCAGCACTCTGCCCGTACAGTTACCACGTCGTCAGAGACATAGGACCCAGTGTCAACGCATTCTTCGACAAGATGTACGATCAATACAAGAAGTACTACGATCGCAGTCCGAAGCACTGACTGACCGGAACATCGTCGTCAGCTCGTTCATCACTTCACTTCTGTAATGGCCCTAACGTTTTGGGGATTCGGGTTTTAAACATCTTACCCCCATACAGCGTTGAGAGATCGCTGTTATCCAAAATCACACCTTTCGATTTGGGAGTTACGACCCCCCTTGCCGAATTGGCTTTAGCGAGGCTTACCATCTCTCCCTCGCATTTTGGACCCTTGACTTAGGTAAATTAACATCGTCTCAACAACATCGAGCCGTCAACGCCAAGTCATTCGTCCATCGTGCCGTTCGCCCATCGAGATGATCGCCCATCGTGCCGTCCATCGTGCCGTCCAATGTTCATCACTCGAGCCGTTCGTCACCAAAGCCACTTCCATCGTCGCAACTCCACTTCAACATCACCGTGTCCAGCAGCAACTCCAACGTCAACGTCAACAGTTCAACGTACCGGTTTCAACGTCAACGTCGTCGCCATTCCAGTTAGTAAAGTGATACATAGTTTTCGTTTTACTTTGTATATTTTTTGCTTATTTACTCTCATTTACTATGTAATCTTTATCCTCATTTAATCATGCCGTCATTTGAAGAAGTTTTTACCTAAGCTTGACCCCTATTTAACTATGTTTATACGTTCTAATCCCCTCGATCGGTTGGCAGCAGGCCCCTCGTCAACATCGTCGCACGTCAGTATCGTCGCATCTCGTTTTGGCGCCGGGAGTGTCGCGACTCTCGTCACGACCTTTTCAACGTGCAAGGTATGCGCCGATACATTCCCGTGCTCCAGCCACGTTCCCACGCTATGGAGGACGAAATACTACGCCTTCCCACGGACGCAGACACTTTCCCATGGTTTGAATGCATGCAACATCCAGAAGTGCGGGAAGTGCTCTGCATCTCTGCCTTGGCCCGCGCTCGTCTGTCAGCAGTCGTCGTCCAGTCGTCTCGCCGAGCGGTTGTGTCCGTGGAGTCCTCAGCCATGGTTGGAGCTGCCGTCAACACCATCTACGACAGCCAACGGATCGGTCGCATACCACTCCGCCGCTTATCCTTCCGATCGTGCCCGTAGGTTCTCCCATCTCTCTTATCCTTCTCTATAACGTAGTCTCGCATTCTATTGTAATATTAGTATAAATCACCTTAATACTTAGTGTTCTGTTATGTAGCAATATCTACACATCTTTAGCAGCACGGTCGTAAGGTCGTCAGATAGGGGAGAGGGCCTCACTAGGCTCGCGGCAGGCAACAGTCGTCAGAGCATTCCTTACGCGACGCATCCCCCTAGGACAGGGTGTTCGGGCCCTTCTAATACCCGTTCTGCCGTGTCCTCGGTGCTCCGCCACCGATGCGCTTCATCCACCACCACCTCGGGGCACCGGGTCGCGACAAACGCATCTTCAAATGTAACTTTTACTATACTTTAATGGTTGACCATCTTCGCACTGTTTGGATGGGGCGATTCACGTATTAACTTTTAAGGGTACATTTCAAACGTTTAGAATTGATCTATGAGGGTGATCGATGCCTGTGGGTCAGACAATCATATTTCGCTGATTGTTTGCATTGTTAAATCGTCAGAGAAACGAGACCCGTATTGTGTTCTGTATTTGCCCCTACAACATGCAAAACCCCCTTTTAAGAACCGCGACTTCGTAAACGACCACCTTCTCATTGAGACCTGCGCTCTTTGGCAGAGACATTCATTTAGCCGGCTTAAGCCGTTTAGACACGGTGAGCACTTGAATGTGGCGTCAATTATGATACTTTGGCCGCAGTCACGTACAGTGCGAGAGCGAACGTAATCAACGACGCCTACTTTGCTGTGCAAGGACGCTACCCTGCCATCCTGGGCAGCGATCCAAAAATAGAGCGACGCCGCAGCGTTCGCCGTCCCGCTGGTGCGGGACGACCTGGACGCCGCGCCACGTCGCAGCATTCGCCTCGCCGCTCGCGCGGCGAGGCTAAACGCTGCGCGCGCTTCGCGCGCGAGGCAAGGGGAGGTGATCCCCGGGGTGCCGCCTCATCCACTGTGAGGCGGCAGTTGGTCGTGTGGCAATCAACCACCTTCTACATAAACGGCGCTTAGTACTCTGCGCGGGCCTGCTCGACACATTCTCTCTCCGTTGAGAGGGCGCAAAGAAAACGATAAAGGGGATGCGAGCACACGCTTTAAGCGCGTCAATACGTCGCGCATTGTACGTGACTACAGCAGGAACATCATAATGCACGCTCATTCAGGTGCTCACCGTGTCCAAACGGCTTAAGGTCATTTTCTTGCACATGATTATTTATCAGCGCAAAACAGAAAACCCAGAGGGGCACAAAAAAGGGATTAGCAGAATGAGCCTAGTTTTGTCTCATACGCATCAATTGTGATAGGGTGATCAAGCAACATTACGAGAACCTGCATATTGCAAAAGCGTTCCATAACGACTGACTTCAAATTTCATGAGCACCTCTTACACCGGACAGAAAATCTGTTATGCTGTCAAGCAAACACAAAACTGAAGCAGTTATTGAATGAATATCACCAGTCATAACTAAGGAAAAAGAATAAATTCCGACGTACTTGCCACACAAGGCGTTGACAAAAGATGTTTTACCTACGCTCTCTCCACCCAACGATTTTCGTAGATAACATCTGACAAATCTGGCAATACGCTTTTAATAGTATTTTATGTAGAGAATCAGAAACAAATCGAATAAAAGCCTATCGCTCACCAGCAAAAGAAAATCCAAATATTTTGTATAAAACGCTGTAGCTCAATCTTTACGTGCTATTAAGGGCTGTCTCTTGAAACTTCAAGGCAAAGAGAGCACGAGGCGCACTCGAAAATGCCAACGTCAACGATTTTCTGGACCTAAAATACAGCCATAGATCAAAGATACATGAGATGCTCGAAACAGAACTCATTTTTACGCACCTCTTCAGAAGTAATGTTATTATAGTAATCACCACAACGGCAAGACTCAAAAATCGGGTCTGATTCTTCGAAATCTGATCTCTAGTTTCGCTCCGCAAAAAACGGTTCCGTTTTTTTTCTTTCCGATATTGTTGCTCCCTGAGCCAGCAGTCGTACTCGCGACGTTTGTTCGAATCCTGCGACATGTCACTTATTGTGTGTACATTTACCCCCTGTTTCAGAAAAGTAGAAGCGCGCCATATTCTGACTACACGCTACAAGAGACAGCGGCCTACTAGTAAGTTTGGTAATTAGTGATTCATAGTAACAGCTGATAGTGGATAAATTTGCTGTGATTAGCTACAACTGATCAAATAAAAATGCAACTGATTAATCATTCCACTGGCACAAAATATCTACATTTTGTGGAGCCAACGTCAGTTGTGGCGTAAGGTCTGCACTCGACGCGCTTCTGGTTTTCTGGAACATATGTTATGTATAGTATACATATACATACACATGTATACATTATATGGTATAAAATTGCATGTTGTATTACTAATTACTAATCTCGAGAACACTTATTACGCAAAAAATACCTTCAGTGTCGTCCAGATAAAAGTAGCAGAATTGACAGATTCTTCACTATTAGCAACACCAGCGGACTTGTCGGGATGAATTCTTCTCAGGTAGTTGAAATATGCACGCTTGACTTCTTCAGCACTAGCGCATGCACTTATTTCTAGAATATCGTAAAAACTACGCATAGTCCATTACCTACAACGAAAGCCATAAAGGGACTTCTTGAAAGTATTTCTATTATATTCCATTCCTTAGACATCCGTACTCCAGCGGCCGACAAATAAGGAAAGAGCTATTATTAAAAACAATGAATCAGGTACTGTGGCGAGCACAGGAAATTTCAGTATCGTCCAACGCCTATGAAACAGTAACACTCGTGTAGCTCTCACAATCTGAATTTTTTATCCGCTTGTGACATCACGATTACTGCATTACAAAACAACACTATTCAGAACAATGTGCCAACTACCGGGAACAATCACTATTGCATAATAAAAAAAGGTAGAGATCGGACGAAGTGTACTCCACTATCTTCACTATATACAACTAAGTGCCTTAAAAATACAAACATCTGCTCAACAGCAACAGTTTTAACCGAATCTAAGCAGGCACTATCGCAAATAAAACCTATGTAAAGGAAGGGAAAAGGGTATCTTTGCATCGTAAAAAAATAGAAAAGAGACAAGTCAATCAACCATTTCAAGACTGCATAGAGGCACAGCTGGTTTGATTGGGTATCGGTCTTGTTCTTCACGGTAAGGGCATACTACATGATGACTGCTATTGCTCGATTCATTAGCAGAACGATCACGGTGCAGAACAACTTTGTAGCTGACCTGAAAACTGCAGACTGAGATCAGAATGAAGGCAGAAGAACATCAATCAGAAAAACGCCCCATGGTGCCTCTTGCTGATACATTAAAAGAAGCATTTTCGAACACAACCAGCTGCGAAGCTACATAAACACAACGGAAGGCAGCTAACTTGAAATCTTGAAAGACGCGTTCCTTCTTCCCTCTCTACCAACTTTTTCTTTCTTTGCAACGTATTCGACATACTTTATGGATGGCCAGTTTTAGCCTGGGGATTATTGAGGACTTAATGCCTAACTTTCCGAAGATCAAACATGATCGAAACTCGGGTTGTCTAGCGATTTGTCCCGGAGAGCACTGCATCTTCAATTCATATTACATATTCTGAGGCGGAAAGGCGACCTTCATCGATCAACTCAAACGACTGAATTATAGAAATCTCTCTTCAATGAAGTTTGAACTTCTGAGGGCGAAATGGAAACATGAATTAGTTCTAAGCAACCTTGTTTCAGGCAGAAGTGATATTTTAGTCAACAAAAGACCGGCTCTAGTTCGCTTCTTCGTATCTCGACAAAGAAGCAGGCTAGACACATTTGAAGGGCCATAAAAACAGTTTTTCAGATACAGAATCAGTTTCGCAGCGAACAAATGTGGCGTTGATGTTCAGAAGCATAAACCATTCTGAGGCAGAATTCCAGTCGAGTCGACTCGCTTTTTAGTTGCAAAAAAATCAAATCCTGCTTTCAAAATTCATATAGACGGATAACTCCGAAAGGATAAATTATTTCCCTACCCTTCATAAAGCTCAGATTGAATTGATCATGTATCGAAACCAGCAACCTTATAAATTCCTGCTTCCTAGTCTTGGAACTATAGCATTGAAAGGCAACAAATGTTGACGCATTGCAAAAAAATTACATTGAGGTTTAGAAGCCTGCGCCATTTGTTGTAAGACAAACAAAAAATGACAAAATAATACTTAAATTGTGGCCTACTCACATTAGCATATTGCTTCAAGCAAGGACACGCGTCCAGAAGAGCCGTGCAGAAAGGTTGACGAAGTCCAAACCACCAAACGTTGCCGCCTCCGTGGACACATGACATGAGGACAAGACAGAGTAAGGAAACAAGAAGAGGGGAAAAGACGGCCTGCAATAAAATGAAAATATAGAGGTGATAATACTGATTTGGCACTATTCAACTATTACAACCCCAAAATCTCAAAATTTTATTTTTCGTCGAAACTTCCTCTATAGGGGTAATTCGGTGCCCTGATTACGAAAATGACATTCATTTTTGGCGGTGGCGCCATCTGGCGCCAGTTGGCGCCACCTTGTCACGACACATGTTTTCACCAAATTCGGTGTAAAGTTCTGTATAGGGGTTATTTGATGTCCTGATTACGAATATGACATTCGTTTTTGACATTACCGCTGTTTACCGCATACTTCCCGCTTTTCTGGGCTCTCTCACCTATACATAGCGCCTTGGGACTAAGCTTAGGGGATAGGGAGACTCGGAATGAGTGAATCAGGCACCGTGTGACGAAGATGGAGCGTGTGAGATCACAGGGTAGGGGCTCACTCACTGATATCTTTCCTCCTAAAGCTTAGTCCTGATCGCGATCTAGTCACTAGGAGCGCAGACGAAGAGATTAAGCGCTAAATGGTGGATGTCAGACTTTGCGATTGGAGCGATTTTGCACCAATTGCAGGAGCGACGGATCGCTCAAGCGATGCGAGCGACGGGAGATTTACCTGATGGCGCCGAATTATCGGTGGTCGGCGGTGTAAATCTCCCGTCGCTCGCATCGCTCAAGCGATCCGTCGCTCCTGCAATTGGTGCAAAATCGCTCCAATCGCAAAGTCTGACATCGGCCATCAGATTAGCGGTATTAGTGGGTGTATCAGTGAAGATCTCATAAGAAACTGCTAAAAGACTATACGATTCATTGGTGCTCTGTATAATGAGGACGTGGGCGAGTTTACAGGTACATGTGGTAGATATAGAAGATAATCTCTAATGAAAATGTAACGATAACGACAACACTAACAATTGCAGCACGCTGCCGTAACCATCCAGCACTGCCAATTGGTGGGTTTCCACCCAACAACTGACGAGGGTGGCGTACGAAACAAAATCCAGTATCGCACCTTCGCGAAAGCGCCCCTCATCGCCGCATGAACAAATCTCTTAACTTCCATTTACCAATCTTTGCTTGCATGAACGTATGGGATATTCGTGACCAATGCTGTTAAGAGATGCCTTTTGGAAAAAAGGATAAGGCATACAGCGTTGATCGAATTCATAATGATGAGCAATTGAAACTCTATTGATATTTTTTACCTCAAGATTTATGAAAGTTTTCTTACATTCCTGATTAGATCCACAACAATAACTTGAATTCAGTTGAAATTGTTTTTCAAGTTCACAAGTGTTATTACCTTATGAATAAATACGCAACAGTTACTTCAACTGCAGTTAACACGTTGACGACATCGCACGTTCGCAAAGCGTGGCCGCGTTCAATGTCGTCAATGTGTTAAAACACGACATGCTTGCCGAAGAACGATTAGTTTTGAAAAAAAAAACGAAAAAAGTTTGCTGACTAACTGTATAGGACATATCAGCAGCAGGATCATTGTCACCCCATTCTGTTGCATCCAATTTCCCAGTCAACAGTACCATACAAATAAGAGTTGGTACTACGAGACAGGCATGGAAAAGAGCTGAAGTGACGTGCTGCCTCCGATGCGAAGGAACCAGGTGGCGCGAACGAGCTAACACAATAGAAAGGACGAGGGCATATAGTACCCCAACTGCAGACAGTGACAACACCACCCACAATGGAATGAAGACCACAGCCCATGACCAGTCTACCTGCAAAAATGTAAAAGATATCCAGCAATCACATCAAAAACATAGAAAAAGCTCACTAAATCATCCAATTTGAAGGCAAGGAAAAACAGCTGCACTATGTTGATTGCAAAGAATAATTCGAACTGAAAAAAAACTTTAGTGAAGAGACATGTCAGACAAGCAAAAATGAGACTCACCTCAAACGATTTGTCTCTTCGCATCGCCCACACTACGAGGCCAATAGAAGCAATTGATAATGCAAATAACGGTGAGAAGACAATTATCCAGTGAAGTTCAAGGTTGTTTCGGAAGAACGCAGACAGCTCCAACTACAAATAGAAAAGCGTTAGTGGTACCAGGAGCATATCACATGAATTACTTTGAGCAATCGTGTGATGGACACAGTGCATCACCGTTTTGTGACCATGACTGGAATGCACTCATGGCCCACGATGTGAGAATCGTTTTTTTTTTCTGAAGGAAAAAACCGAAGATGTCGACTTTTCTTGTGAAGCAGTTCAGTAGCAGCCTCTTTTTTTGTCAACTTCTAACAAAAAAAAATAAGCGCCGGCAAGCGAAATGGCCGAGACCCTCAAAATAACCGAATGATTCACTTTAGCCGTTCACAACTTTTTTCTTGCTCAAGTCCCCAATACATATTTCTAATTCCTGCAGTGCTTCTAACAACCTCATCACCTTTACCATACGATAACAATTAAATCCACTTGTGAATACACATATGTAAACACTGTGAGTAGGATATATTTATAGCACTCCCATATTATTTTTTGAAATAAATGGAATATTCCAATCAAGGAAAAGGCACGACGCAATGGGTGGGCGCCGCTTCACCTTTATTGAACGAGTAATTCATTATTTATCAACAAACTTGCCCGCAATGGTAAAAGTGCTGTTCTCTGTGCCCAAAAAATACGACTAGAATATTTAGGATCTTGAGCAAGTTGTACAAAACGACATAAACCACATGCTAATTCACGTAGTGCTAGTGGTCCGTATAAGCAAAATTAGGTTAGGATTTCGTCTAGAAAACCCAACGAATTTTGGAGAGAAAGCATGGACGTAAACAGCAAACAAAAGGGAATAATTCAACAAATAAAATTAAATCAGCACACAAACCTTACAATAAGTCAACAGAGCAAAAATGAATAGGAATGAATGCTCTACTGTTGTCAACTGCATAGCTGTGAAATCCACGCGGAGGGCAACGTCATTTCTAAAAAAATTTCGTTGTTAAAGTGGCAACTAAATGAATAGTGGTAGCATTTTTGTTGCAAACTACCGATGACAGCTTGTACAATTTGTTTATGTTCAATATTACTACGTACTGCAAACGGTTTCTATTTTGATTTCACCCGCCAACTTATTCATGCCTCCCTTGACCCCTGTGGCTTCCAGTATAAAATCAGCAACATTATAATAAACCTACTGTGACGGTGGTCTGGACAGAAAGGACACCACTCCAATCAGTGCGCCGATAAAGATCAGAAAATTGTAGATCCATATTGGAAGAAATACGATAGCATAGCCCACTTGGATTTTTCCGTCCAACTTCAGGGAAAGAAGAAGGACGAAAAAGAGGAGACAAAAGTATGTCACAAATTTGCTGAAAAATGTGTAATCACGCACATATGAAACGAACATGTTCTAAGTTTGCGGGTGACCACACCACAAAACCGTCAGAGAATCAACCAACATTTCCTGGAGCGTTTACCACGCTAGCGCGACATATCAATTTAGCAAGTAGCTATGACTGTAACCCTACAATGGCTTAAGGCTGGTGTCAGAGTCCGCGATTCTTTGCGCGATTTTCGCGAAACCTGCGATGGATCACAGGAGTTGGAAGTGCCCGATGAATACTGCGAGGTGTTGTTTAATCCTGCTGCGAATTCTGCTTGGCAGTAAAGATTGGAAGACGAATGTTTGTGGTTCTACTTGTTTCATGTTCAATGTCTATTAGTTCATTGAAATGCTCTTGAATCGTTCCTTTTTTTTTTTCAGGAATCAAACCAAACCAATCACAAAAAATTGCAAGTGCCCCATTTGAACAATTGAAACACTGGATATGAAACAAGTGGAATCATGAGCAGTCTCCATTCAACCATCACCATCAAGCAGAAGTGGCGGCGGGATTGGAGAACACCTTGCAGTATTGATCGGGCACTTGTGATTTCCGTGACCCGTCGCGCAAATCGCGAAATCGCGAAAGCGAATCGCGGACTCTGACATCAGCCTTAGGCATTTCTCATGGAAGCCTCCAACTCATTACACATTACTGAGAGAACAGCGCAAAATTTCCGGTACAAAACGTTGGATTATAAGGCAGGTGTCAGAATTTGCGATCATCCCCTAGCGGACTGCTCGCCAAGTCTAAGGCTGGTGTCAGAGTCCGCGATCCGTCGCAGGTTTTGCTTATTTTCGCGACTTGCCCGATTCGCGCGATTTCCGTGACGGGTAACGGAATATGTTCAAATGGGGCACTTGCGATTTTGCGATCCGTCGCAGGTTTTGTAAAAATCGCAAAAAGCGGGCAAATCGCGCAAATCGCGACAATCGCGTGAATCGCGCAAGTCACGAAAATCAGCGGAATCTGCGCCGGATCCCGGACTCTGACACCCTAACACCTGCCTAAATTGAACCACTTCATACGTCAGAATATTTTTCATACTCCAGTTCTAATGCTAGGATATATAGCGAACTCTACGTATGGAGCACAGTCACTAGGCAATTCAAAAAAGAAAAGAATAATATATAAACTAAGCGGAAACTATTAACGGGACAAATCACATACCATGCGTTGAATCCTCTGAAAAGAAATCCCAGACTTAATTCAAACATGAGTGTCGGACTCGGCTAATGCACTGAAATCAAACGCAGTAGTTCTTGGTATATACGAGTGTGATTCGCTAGGATAGAAATCTACTTCTTCGCTTTCAACAGTGTAGAATATTCCGCTGCGGAAACCACAGATCCATCTTTGATCATGGCTGTACCTGAGGTTTCCGCAGCGAGAAATGTTCCGTGCTGCTGAACGTGAAAAAGAGAACGTGAAGAAGTGAAGGGAAAAGTTACATTCTAGTATTTATTCCTAGTTACATCCCAGTCCTAGTACATCCATCCATAGTGGATCATACTCCGTACATACGGAAGAAGCAAAATGAAGTAGATTAGAGAATTGGCACCAATTCACCAAGTGTCAGTCTATTAAGCGAAATCCAGCGGTGAGCACAATTTGACTATTTGATCAACTAAGCCCCAAAAAGAATTTTATTTCGCCTGCAAGGGTAACCTGGCGCCCTGCAACAAACTAACCTCAGAAAAGTGCATCTAACTGTGTTGTATGTCTCCGTTATTAATATAAATATAACTCAACACAGCAGATTCTTTAAAGTTGAAGAGCTTCGTGAACAAAACACCTGCAAGAAAATATCAATAGATCGAATGAGAGAGGAAATCCCATAGCTAATTTCACTTTCACCAGATAT
>MU868405.1:62089-75973 GCA_036418205.1 Ostertagia ostertagi
GGTATAAAGGATAAAGGATAAAGCATTTGCCGTTGATCAATCCCTTTTGGGATGCGGCACGCATTCTACTTCCATTTGTACATTCGTAGTGGCGTTTGAATGCGATGTGGCCTATACAATGACTTGCGGGGGCCAGCCGATGTACAAGTCAGTGTTTTTATCCTCCCAGACAAGTCTGGTACCAATTAACCGACCCCGGAGGGATGGAAGGCTTGGTTGGCCCGGGCGACTCACGACCCAGGATTTGATCCCCGGACCGCTCGCGTGGTAAGCGTGCCACTTGCCACTACACCACTTCCGCCCTTGATCAATGGGAAAGGAAATCCCATAGCTAATTTCACTTTCACCAGATATGGCTTTTCCACTGATTTCTCACTCGTGTATGGTTTTACAAAACAAAGCAAAGATCGCCATGCTCACGCAAGACTTTCAGCGCGCTTCGAAAGCTTGCGCCCTTTCCATTTTTTCTCCAAGCTCTAGTCATTCTCGCGAAGATGTCTAGCAGTACGCGTTGCGTCGCGCTTGTCTCAATGATAGTAGCTGCGGACAGCGTCAAGTACCCTTTGGAAAAGTTCAGAGAAATATCGAAGGGCTGGATAACCACTCAAAACTTATATAATCAATTCCTGGGACAAACCTAAGCTAATGAGGTTGAATTCTGTGTATTTTGAGAGAGGAATTATTTTGAGCTTTCAAGGACTTGGAAGTATTAATTTATGCTCAACACATTGCACCCCTGCATCGCCGGGTATGCATATCGTTAGGCTGGTGTCAGAGTCCGCGATCCGTCGCAGGTTTCGCTGATTTTCGCGATTTGCGCGATTCACGCGACGGGTCACGGAAATCACAAGTGCCCGATCAATACTGCAAGGTGTTCTCGCCGCCACTTCTGCTTGATAGTGATGGCTGAATGACGACTGCTCATGATTCCACTTGTTTCATACATGTTCAAATGGGGCACTTGCAATGTTTGCGATCCGTCGCAGGTTTCGCGCAAATCGCGACAATCGCAAAGATCAGCGAAACCTGCTTCGGATCGCGGACTCTGGCTCCCCACTTTCTTCACGATTTGGGGCGCGGCCGCGGCAAACCCGCGGCGTTCGCGGCCGAGTAGTGCGGCATCAGCTTGCCTGAGTATTCGACGTTACATTACGTGTCGTTACGATCGATGAACTAACACGTAATGTAACGTCGAATACTCAGGCAAGCTGATGCCGCACTACTCGGCCGCGAACGCCGCGGATATTTTCTATTACTTGTGGTAATTCACGAGTTCTATGAATTCATTAAACATGTGGCTGCTTTGTGTCTTCTTTTTTGGGGAAACTAGAAAATTTCAAATTGACCAGCGGCTCCGTTCAAACCTCAAAAACCAACAATATACGTTGGCGGCTACTACCATCTACTACATACACTTTATGATGAGAACCGATAAGAAACTAGTAAAAAGCAGCAAGTCAGGGTAAGCAGAAAAGAAAGAAAGGAAAAGGCAACATGACGCCACGGAATATGAAGATTTGTTGTTAGTTTAAGTGGGTCCTATGACGAAATATATGGGTCCTGTAGCGAGATGTATGGGTCCTGCATCGAAATTTCACAAAATTCCTTGATATGACAATTGAGTACTGCCGGGTATGCAGCGAACAATGCACTTATTTCGCAGGTGCATGCACCGAAACAGTACGGATGCTAAAAGAATCTCTTTAGATTCGAAGAAAAAGAGGAAAAGGACAAAATTAAGTCTGGATTATTCCTACCATAGCTCTGTTACATACGAACTACCGCTCAGGCGGATCCTTTGGGAATAGAAGAGATAGGGGACGTTGGAAGTATAAGAAGCTTCCTGCGGTCCAGGTGCGAGTCGCTATAATTGAAAGCAACTTTTTCGCTTTTTGTTTTTGCAGCCCAAAACTTTCCTGCTGCGGGAACCATAAGTCCACGAAGTTTTCGCAGCAAAGAGGTTTGCTTTTCCAAAAGCTGGGTAGTCGCTTTTACGGTCCTATGAATAGGCCGATGTCATAGTTTGCGAATCGAACGTTGCGCCAGCGAATCGAACGATGCACCAGCGAGTCGAACTGTACCAGCGACTCAATAGTGGCGGGACCCAACGTTCAAAGGAAGCCCGCCACTTTCAAACAGTGTCACGTGACAGTGGACCCTGTTTGAAAGTGGCGGGACTTGACAGTGGACACTGTTTGAAAGTGGCGGGCTTCTTTGAACGTTGGGTCCCGCCACTATTGAGTCGCTGGTACATCGTTCGACTCGCTGGTGCAACGTTCGATTCGCTGGCGCAACGCTCGGATCCAGCGATTCGCTAGCGAATCGCTTCGCAAACTATGACATCGGCCTTAGGCTTTCGAAAAAGAACTTGTCTGTAAGAACACCACCATTTTGCACTCTGTGAGATTATATCATCTGGAAGTATGCTATACGAAGTTATTCATTTTTGAGTAAATCCTTAATAAAAGATAAAAGGATAAAGCATTTGCCGTTGATCAATCCCTTTTTGGGATGCGGCACGCATTCTACTTCCATTTGTACATTCGTAGTGGCGTTTGAATGCGATGTGGCCTATACAATGACTTGCGGGGGCCAGCCGATGTACAAGTCAGTGTTTTTATCCTCCCAGACAAGTCTGGTACCAATTAACCGACCCCGGAGGGATGGAAGGCTTGGTTGGCCCGGGCGACTCACGACCCAGGATTTGATCCCGGACCGCTCGCGTGGTGAGCGCGCCACTTGTCACTGCACCACTTCCGCCCAAATCCTCCTAGGATAGGCGATTAAAAGTGTTCTATTGCACAAATTCTGCTTTCATGCTTTACAATGCTTTGCACTTGCAGCATTGAAAGCATTGCTATAAACTCCGTGGTAGCCTTGGTAGCTGGATAGCAATTTCAACACAAAATACAACAAACAAACTCAAAAAAAAACTCACTATGTGAATCACCATCGAACTTAAACCATTACGTCAACGAAAAAAGTTCCCTGGAATAGGAATCATTTTGAGGGAAGGCAGTGAAGAGGACGCTATTGCTTGAGAAGGATAATTATAAAATGCACAAACTAGTGATAGCCCTCCAATCTAGCAATAAAACGGCATCGAGCAGAAGCAAAGAGAAAACGAAACCACATAGTCGCTCGTGGACGGGTGCGGTTCGCTAGGAAAGAAAGCGACTTCCGCTTTTCGCAACGCGGTTTTTCGCTCATGAACGCAAGGTCCACGTCTGATCAGTGGTTCCCACAGTGTTTTGCGCTGCGAAAAGCGGAAGTCGCCTCCTGTCCATTAGCGACGTTTACCGCTAGGCCGGTGTCAAAGTCCTAGATCCGTTGCGGATTCGAGCAAAAATCGTAAGTGCCTTATTTGAACGCTTGAAATATTGAATATGAAACAAAAGAAATCATGAACAGATATCATTATCCAGCAGGAATGGCGGCGGGATTGGAGAGCACCTCGTAGTAATTGTTCAGGGAGCTTATGATACCAGTGATCCGCCGTGACGGACCGCGGACTATGACACCAGCCGCCATCGTTCAATCGCCGAGTCTGACGGGGGAGAGAAAAGCTCACAGGCGGCGCGGAAGCGAGCGCCTGCGGCGGAAAGGCCGATGTCATAGTTTGGGAATCAAGCGATTCGCTGCATCCGAGCGTTGCACTAGCGAATCGGAAGTTGCACCAGCGGGTCGAACTATGCACCAGTGACTCAATACTGATTGAAAGTGGCGGGACCCAACATTTGAAGCAAAGCTCACCACTTTCAAACAGTGTGGTCCTTTAATGTGGACTTCCTATAAGGGTTAGGTTTTTCAAACAGTGTCGAGTCGCTGGTGCATAGTTCGGCTCGCTGGCGCAAAGTTCGATTCGCAAACTATGACAATGGCCAAGTGATGTTGCATCAGCGACAGGCTCGAAGGAAGGGCAAGCAGTGGCCTGCGCCACTACCACCTTCGCTCGAATAGTGCTGGGTCCCTGGCATTATAACAACCTGTTAACCCGCGAGCGAGATGATTGCGTTATGTACAGGTATCGTGCTCGCACAAGGACTTGGATTTTTTCCAAATAGAGAGGAAGTCGAGGTTTCGCAAACCCTTAGGAGTACACAGTCAAAAAACTCAATCAACCAATCAATTAAACCCCTCTTCGAGTTGGATTGCTACTTCTACTTATCACACAGTGAAAGAACACGATGATGGCTGGAGTTTTTAGTGTATCAAAGTGCTGCTGAAAGAGGTGTCCCTTGCTCTCTTTCTCGTGGCATCACCAACTTACACGCGAACGCGTCCGCGCTGCCGGTGAACTTTTCCAAGAAGCCGAGTCTGACATCCACCTAAGGAACCCAACGTTCGACGATGGAAGTGGCATTCTTGCGCGCATGTAGAAATTACGAATGTCGTTTTCGTTTCGTCGTTACCGAAGTTTACTCTACCAGTGGACATAGACGGATCCCTGTGCAAATGTGGGGAAGAGGATGGCCTGCAGCAGTCGTTCGTTCCGTCCATAATATTAATATTATATTTCTTGCAGGGGAGAAAGTTTCGGAGCGCGTAGACCATTTCATTTTTATCTTCGCACCCACTCGGAGCTTCCTCTCCTGCAGAATTATTGTCAGCGGCACGAGTTTTTGCAGCACATTGCAGCAGATCCCCTCAACCGGGAGATGGAAGGACGAAGGAAAGGACAGACCCAGTTCCGCTAGTAGCAACCAGCTATGAAAAACTCATTCGATAAGAATCTAATGGCCTTCTCTGGTACTTGGGTTGGGTCTATTCCAGTTAGGGGCATCATGATGCTTCCCAGAGCGCTAGAGTAACCCCAAGTCAGGGGGAGTGTCCAGTCTACCGAGGTGTGGGGGAGGAGTCACCCTGACACGCGTGAAAAGCTGAGACTGTTCAAGTTCACACTAGTTTGCATGAAACTGTCATACCGTTCCCCACCTGGGATAGACCCCTTGGGTTTTTTCTAAACAACGCTTGTTAACGGCCTAAAGTTTAACAGGATAGAGGAAGTACTGGAATAAAAGTGCCTGAGAAGAACTTCACATTACCATGATTATAAAGTAAGCTGATTGGTGCTTTCAACACATGAGAGGAACTAAAAAAGGAGCGAAAAACTATCACCAAACCACCCGAACCACGATCAACGCGGAGGAAAGGATGTTACGTATTTATCCCACCCTGCGCCCGTGCGATTGCGTACAGCAGGCGATTACAGTACTCTCACGGCTAGTTCCGCTATCGTTGGCACCCTGTTTTCGATTGAATAACTACGGGTAGAACTTGTGATGAGAGGAAATAATAAGACTAGATGACTTATATCTAGTCTAGCAGTTTTTTGCATATATCTTCGAGATGTCAGCAGTGAATATTTGTGGTAGTGGATATCAGATCAAAAAATTCCTATCTCCTATCCAGCAAAAGTAGGAAGCGAACACTGAACATAACATTTAATGCAAAACAGTTTTCCCATTGATAGCGCAATAGTTAAGCTTTTGCTCACAGCTTACGTAAAGAACTGCTATTATCTTCCAACGCAGAAGCTGTAAAATCCCACACAAGGTTGGCGAATAAAAGCGCCAAGTCCATCATGCTCCTCCCCACCCCCTGCTGGTCCCCCTAGTACTAGGCTGTGAGTCTAGGGGGATGTGTAAGCAGTTTTCATTACCCTCAAAGTTCACCCTCTTCTCCAAGGCTCAGTCAGCGTGGGCATGCCCCTTTTGAGTACACTAGCGCCTCAAGAAATTGATTCGCAACAGTAACGCAAACGCTCCTGTAAGCGGATTATCTCCAATGGAACTGAATTACATTTTACGGCATCTCTTACAGAAAGAATGAACATATCCCATGGCCTATCATCTACAAGTATGCACTTTCAGCACAAGTCATCCTCACAAGGATACCTCCGTATCAGATTTCTATGTCTATGGAAATATCTACAAGTGCTAATAAATCAACTAACAACTCGAAAACAAGGTGGCCGTGAGACGCAACTACTAAGCAGTTCATGATGAAAACTATCTCACGAATTAGAACTCTCTTCCCTCAGGTACCAAGCGAAACTTCGTCCCTCGAGTCCCTCACTGCACTGCACAATGCATAATGGCATCAATGATTGTTCTAGTGCGGAACATTATAAATACGCTAGCACATTACCCTATTTTGCATGTTAAGAAGTAAATGACATGAGGAATTAGAGTGGTTTCCAGGCGCGCAATGGTGTTTCCAACGATATGTAGAGCATCTCTCGGTACCCGTCACCTATCTGAAAGGAGAAATGCATGGCTCAACTCAGTACAATATTCGGAGCTGTGCTAGTTATGAATTGATTAGTCTTCCCATTTCCTTTCATCACGAGCCCCGCCTGTGATCATCAGTTACAAATGTCAACGCCAGTAGAACTAGGCGTGGGCGTACTGTAATCGCTTGCGGTACGCAATTGCACCGGCGCAGGGTGGGATATATACGTAACATCGGAGGGAAAGTCGGCGCAGTTTTCGTTCGTTGCGCGCGGCTGCGTCACGGTGGTACATTGGGACGCGCTGTGTCACCCTGACGGGGTAAACCGTCATTGGCACTATTCGGAGGGTCACACTTTGGTCTGGACTAGGAAGGGTGATCGCACTTTTGAGGATCCGCAGAAACAATCACAGCGGCTCCGATCTGTCACTGGTTTGAATGAAGTGGTTGGGAGGATGAATCTTGATGTATTCGCACCAAACACGAAACAAGTTAGTGCATTGGAAAAATTGGCTTCTAGAGGCTGAACATAAAAGCTTCGCGGAGCTTTAAGGGAGCTTTCACGAGAGAAGTTCGGTGCGTATTAGCGAGCCCAAGTCCCGTAGTTGTCAAAAATGCCTTCGATTCTCCACGTCAGCTTCTTGAGGGAAGTAGATTGCTGAGCCCTGAAGTAGAAGCCTTTGAAACTCGGTGTTACTGCTCAAAAACTATGAAAAAAGTGAGAACGTATGATTCTTCTCAAAAAAGTAACTTTGATAAAAGGTTAAGCGCTCATTGGGAAGCTCTCATGCTGTTCTTGTCATGCCAAATGTTTGCCACGGAAATAGAAATGATGAAAGTTATGGTCAGTAAAGGCCCAGAAACCCACCTCTTCACAAAAAAATGTGAAGTGTGAGGGGGGGGGGTTGGATATTCTCTAGAAAAAATAACGATTACAAAACTTTTGGTGCTCTGCGAAGAGAAAAAAAACTTGGTCTGTGAATCGCAATCCGCAAATTTACCCGAATAATAAGAAAATGCATTGTTTTGAGGAAGTCATGTCCATTGAAAACATTTGTTCCTTCCGCCGCCCCGTTCCCTCGCCTCACCCGGAAGGATCTGGCGCGCTCTTAGGCCGATGTCAGACTTTGCGAATCGCGCGATTCGCTAGCGTCTGCGGTCGCGTCGCGGCCAGTGAATCACTCAATTGGCTGGTACCGCAACGCGACCGCGGACGCTAGCGAATCGCGCGAATCGCTAGTAGCGAATCGCGCGATTCGCAAAGTCTGACATCGGCCTTAGGGTAGAGCAGCAACGCAGTCGCGGCTTGCGGCAATTCGAGTTTTGCTTCCACGTCTTATGTGATGCGTCATAGTGGCAAACGAATACCTGTTAGCTAAATTAACGGTTCTGTATGAAAACGTGAAACAGCAGCAAGGGTTCGTACCTGGACCGCCTTGGCTGGGTGGGGTTAAAAATTTCGAAAATGTGCGGACATGGCCGTTGACCCTGCGCTCCAAGCTGTCAGGTGTGAGGAGTGAGTGGTAGGCGTAGATGTGAAGAATGGAAGAGGACAGGGATGATACGAGTGATTCTGCTTATTTTTTATGGTTTTTCATCGTTTGGATTCGTTTTCGGGTTGGACCATCCAGAAGCTCACAACAGAATGTTCGGCCCGAGGAAAGGAGAAAAAGACGTACTTTTCCTCTCGGCAAGAACAAGCCATTTTCCTTCCAGAACCGGCAAAGTTGCAGATGACTACAAGACGCTGAACGCGGCCATCACTAGTGTCCGTTAGAGCCAATTTATTTGTGAACACCCACGCCACTCAACGGCAGACCATTGTGGAGTCGAGTTATGAGTAAGCAACCTCACTTGGCTCAGCTATGCCTTGCAACGGAAGGTGGATCGGTACATTCGAGATTAATATCCACCCGAAGTGACCTCCATTCTCCACCTTTGATCCGGGAGACACCGCGTAATTAAACATTCGTTTCAAATGAGACCCGTACTCTATTTCATCTACGTAGAAGTAGTACGCTGGAATTGGTTGAATGCTTCATTCTACGCTCCAGAGCTTGTCTTCCATTTGAAGGGCTAAACGACCAAACGTACTTCTTCAGTCCCTTTGCAGGAATGAGGGCTATCCTTGTACAACAAATTTGCAGACATCTTAAAAAATTTAGTTTTACAGGGAGTTTGAAGAGGCGCTTTACTGTCTCACCTTGGACAGTAAGTAGTTGGGGCAAGAATAGCTTGATACTCTTGATCATAGATGAAGGTTTCTTCCGTGATGTGGCCACAAACATCAGTCCGCGTTACGCTCAAGTGGTAAGGTCAGTTTTTCGGATCTTCTGGCGAATTTGGAAGATGATAGGGTCTATTTACTGTGGGAATACTATCCAACGGTGATCAGCAATCTTCGTGAGTAATCTTTTTTTCTCCTTCTCTTGTGTCGAATGAAGGAAGAATTGCGAATTGCTCTGGTGTTCAACCCTTCTCCACTTTTCATTCGGACTACTTTTCTGTAGGCTTTTGCCGCATCGCTTCCTTTGACGCGATTTCTGTTTATGAAGCAAGGGCAATCAAGCGTGCTTCCAATGAATGGCGATTCTTCCTCAGCTGTAAATCCTTGCAAATATGGTTTGAAGAGACCATTAGTCTGCCTTCACATACGTCTTGCAATTACTGTTCAAAGCAACATTCAGATGTGAGTGACTGAGACTTTTGCCGCGACTTATGTATTGTAATTTTGGTGCCCTAGGGCGAGATCGCGGAAGCAAGCGAGTAATTTATCACATGACTGAAGTGATGCTTGTCGGTGCTTTTGTGTGGTGGTCGGCCTAAAAGAAGTCCATCGGACTACTGCATAGCTATTCCACGAATGATGTGTAGGGTGTCACAGCCGAATGTTGGAATCAATCGCCCTTCATCACACTTACAGTGACGGTCGAAAGTTTTGAAGCTTGCTGAATTTTGTCTCAGCGCGGTTAATAAACATCAAGTTGTCTCAGATTCACACAGTAGATTCATGTTGAAGGAGGATTTCACGATAAGAACGAAGGTCGAAGAAGGGAAATTGCCTAGTTGGGAGACAGGCGGACCTCCTGAGGGTGCGGACTGACACGCAATTGGCAGCGAAAGATTTGACCTCGGCGATCTAGCATGCCTTCCCTTTGGCTGAGTTGGCCCGGAACGCCCACCGGACAATCGGCACCGAAAGATCTGATCTCGGCTACCCAGCATGGCTCATTGTTGGCGCGATCGGCGGCTCACCGACCATCTGATCACTCGCCGCAGGTCTATACGTGGCGAGTGATTAGATAGGAGAGAGAGCGTTGAAGAGGGCACAGCGATGAGAGTCGCATCAATGCTCAAATCAACGGGCAAGGAAGGGGTCCATTTCTCGGGTTCTGGGCCGTTTCTCATGGTTCTTCCTTCTTTCGTGTACCACTCACCATCCCTAACTTAATTTGAAATTAGGTTGGTTTTTCATCGTATACTCTGCCTTTAAGTGGAGAATACAATGAACAAAATAGGCGGCCAGAATCGAAAATAATTGGGAAATTCTTTATTCTTTTTCGTCACGGCATGTCAGAAGCTCGGAAACTTCCCGTTCCAGTCATCACTGTTATTTCTGCTCTTCAACATTTGCTATTTTTTCAATATCGAGCTTAATTATGAGTACTATATAATTCCTAAATGGATTAACGTGGAAAAGAACTACTATTGCACGGGAGAGATTATAATGCAAACCCTAAAATTGGAAACACAGAAAAGAGTTGGTTTCCAGTGATTTGGTTCCCACGGAAGTTCTGTTATCAATGTTTTTTAGTCTCGCAGTTGAACGTAACGATGAATGTCCATTTCAGAAAAAACTCATGAAACTGGCTCGTTTTCAAAAGTCCGGAGAGTGGTCAACTGTTTTGTCGCCCGATACCACAATCAAAAAATGATTTTTTTTTCGGATTTTCCTTTCACTCGAATGCATCTTACTGCTGCTCATCATGGGCCTGGATCCAGTAAATCCTGCAAAAGACGCTCTAACAAATAGCCATTGTCAAACTTTGAAGGCAAAATTGGATGACCAACTTCCAAACGGTAAATCTGACCTGATCAAAAGACGACCGGAAGACATTTTGCTCAGCGATGATTAATTCAAACTTCTGTATGCATTCTTGGGAATGATGTTTTGAATCCCGCAAAATGTTCTGCTAACAGGAAACCCTATTTCGGGATCAGATCACAACAGTCCGAAAGGGTGAAGTTTTGCCTGAGATGAGGATATGATATATTCTTCGTCGATGTTCTCGATAACGGAATCCTCCCATGAGTTGACAAGAGAAGTGAAGTGATCCCAGTTGATGACTGTCCTGGGCTTCGCTTCCTGAACTTTGAGGCTCTCTCAACACGCATCGAAAAGTGGAATCTTGCGCGGAGGAGACGATGGTCCGATCCCGTGTAGAACTTCGGAACAACAGCGACGTCGGTCAGGCAAAACCTTCGATTGAAGATGATGTGGTCTATCTCGTTATGGAACTGTCCATCAGGTGACTCCCAAGTCCAACGAAGGTGAGAGGGCTTCTGGAACTGTGAGTTACCATGGATGGTGTTGGTCGACATGATAAACTCAGACAGTCTTTCCCCTGCTCATTCCATTCCATTCCGTGAGTACCGATGTGAAGTTCTTCAGCCGTTCTTCTTGGGCCAATCTTAGCGTTGAAGTCGCCGACGATGACCTTGAAGAAGGTATGATCTTCCCTGTAGAACTTCTCCAATTCCATATAGAATGCTTCGTGTTCTTCTTCGTCGTAGCTGGATGTTGGTGCGTAGGCGACGAAGATTGTCAAAGCAGGAGTTGAACCACATCTTCTCAATCTCAAACGTCCGATTCGGGTCGTAGGCTTTCGTACGAATCGATGTTTATGGCCAAGTGCGTGTTGACGAGGACACCCACACCGCCAACGCCTCTGCTGTCGCATGTTCCAAGGAACAGTTCTTCTCCAGTATCGAAAACGGCGTGTAGCGGGCGGTGCCTTCTCGTCTCGATGACGTCGTACTTGATCTTCCTGGCCTGCATCATCAGATCTTCGATGTGAGCTTCGGATGCAAGCGTTCGTGCGTTGAAAGTACAGATCGCCATCTTAGTCCTTCTTCGTTTAGGCAGCCTATCCGGGCCCTGAGATTCTAGCAGCCTCTCCCGAGCGGTCCTACCCAACGCTGCCGTATTGGGGGCTCCCTCAGGTTCAGGGGAATGAGGCCCATCCATATTGCTGTTTTCGGCATATTGAAGGCACACGAGTAGCTTGCCAGGCTCTGTCGTGTGGGCTAGGATAGACCTCCAGGTAGTTAGCCACGCTATCCTGGAGCGGAACAAGGGGCTTAGTTTTTGGAGGCGGCCCCGAATCGCCTCCCATGTACTTCCCAGTCACTTGAATGCAAGCTTTTGGCTGTGCCGACATGCAGGATACCAACCGCACACACACAGAGCGCACCACACACGCAAGCATGCATGGATACGCCTGAGTGGAGACAGCTGGTATGAATCAACACAGCACTACAGAAACAGGAGTCCATCCCCTGAATCCACCTGCGTCTCAGGGCAAGTACATGGTGGCTTTTGGTCCGCGATTTACCCCCTATCCGCCACCTGGGGTCGCGCCACGTAGCCTCGCCACCAACCGGCTCGAGATCTTTCAGTGAGAGAGGACCCTCAGTGAAAGAGATCCGTGGAGGGGAATCCGGAGTGCCGAACTACGCCAACGATCGAAGATCAGGGACGCTGCCGTTTTCGCCAAGGAATCGAAGATAAGGTGGGCCGGACACGTCATGCGATTTTGCGATGACCGTTGGACCAGAGCGGTTACCGACTGGATCCCTCGGGACGTCAAACGAACACCTGGACGACCGCCGGCCCGATGGTCAGACTTCTTCACGAAAGCTCTGAACGAAAGGAATGAAGGACGTGTCCCTCGAGCGAGGAGGGTCCACTGGACAACTCTTGCACGCGACAGGGACGAATGGAGACGTTGCTGGCGCCCGCTCGAGCAAATTCGATGATCAACGGGACGACAGGTGATACAGGTGATAAGCAGTACATTGCGCAGTAGACAACAGCGGTAGAACTCTTGGCGCTTGTGAAGAATCCTATTTTGGATTTTTGCGCAAAAAGTTCTCCTACCTGGAATGTTTTCGTTGGGACCTCAAATAATGCGACAGCTGAAGGTTTAACTACAGGTGATATTCCTACGTGTACTGATTAATCAAGCAGATTGGCTTCTTGACTCCTTTGCAGCCAAGATGTCGGCTTAGCTCTGCAGTATGTATTATGACGACTAAGCTCCAATCAAGGATTACATCAAAATATCGTAACTGCTCCCTGTTGACTTTATCAAAGGCGATTGCCTTAATCAAGCCGCCATTAAAGTGTGTTGTTTACAGCGTCGCTTAATTTCTAATTTTTTATGCGGTTGACTGATGGCACTCGCCGCATTTGCTTTTCGAATTCAATTTCGACAGTCCGTGTTAGCAACCATTGGGCTACCTTTACGGACGGTGTCGGTAAAGCTTTTTCATCGAAGTTTTCCATCTTGTAAGCATAAAATCATGAGAAGGTTCGTTATATAAGCAGGAAAACACATAAGGACGCGAAACCTGAGGCTTATTTTCATTTGACAGTGTGTTTGGCTGCACCTACAATTCTAAAATGTCACACTTCTTTGTCTGCCAAAAATGGGACAGTGACGAGTGTTGCCGCCAACACATCCCCTGTCTGGAGATCGAAGTCACTCATGATGGAGATCGAACTCATTCATAAACCAGAGCTTAGAGCTAATCTTATAAAAGCCAACCTAGCTCTCCACTTTTGGGGTGATTAATTGACACTCCAACTGTTTGACAATTAATTGACAAGTGCTTTGGTACTGCTAACGAACGACCCATTGTTTTTCTCAATATTTGCTCCGTCTTGTATTATTTTTCATGAAAACAGCTGCTCAAGAACACGTCGATTGTTTTCTACAAGCTTCCAATGACCGCTGAAGTGCCGGTCAGTGAACCACGTCACATTACACACGTGTGAGGTGATTTTTATCAGTGTAGGGTAATAGCATTTAAAGGAGGAATTCACGATTAGAATGGGTCGAAGAAAGGGAATTGACCTAGTTGAGGGACCCACGGACCTCCTGAGGGTGCGAACTGACGCGCAATTCGCATGAAAAATTTGACCTCGGCGACCTATCATGCCTCAAAGTTGGCGGGTCCGGCGATCTCCGCCCACCGACCATCTGATCACTCGCCGCAGTCTATACGTGGCGAGTGATTAGATAGCAGAGAGAGCGTAGTGTTGAAGAGGGCACAGCGATGAGAGTCGCATCAATGCTCAAATCAACGGGCAAGGAAGGGGTCCCATTTCTCGGGTTCTGGGCCGTTTCTCATGGTTCTTCCTTCTTTCGTGTACCACTCACCATCCCTAGGTTAATTTGAAATGGGTTGCTTTTTCAGCGTGAATTCGTCCTTTAAGACTTATCAGGGAAGGCTTTTGAAATTCGGATCCCATGAAAGTTTGGAGAGACCCATTCAAGAGAATAAGGTTAAGAATACTGGTTACAAACATAGAGACCAAAATTGCCACGTGGTTTTTTCACATAATCTGCTAGCAGTCGAAGCTGG
>MU868405.1:79185-126952 GCA_036418205.1 Ostertagia ostertagi
TAGAATTGCCAGCAGTCTCTGAGACCCAATTTAGCGTAAGAATTGCCAGCAGGTCTCTGGAGACCCAAATTTAGCGTATATTTTACCTTCAATTACTTTGGTGGTAGATGTCTTGAAAAATTGATCTTTTCCGGCTTCTTTTGCCAGTTTCTCATCTAACAAACTCCAGATTTGATACGTATCCTTCCATTTATGGATGTTTTCGTATGAGCCTGGTGTCCATGCGGATACCACCTTTCCTCCTTCTTCGAAGTGCTTGGTGCAGGCAGCGGCTATTTCTGTTATAGCATTCTTTTCCCAGTGGGTGTCGATGGGCCAGACAATTACCCAGGTAGCAAATGCGTGCCATTCTTTCACCTTCTAACGCAGTGAATTGAACGTATTTGTCACAACAGTTTGGATGCCCCCGCGCATCCCATCAGCCTCCATTACTGCTCCGCACTCCGGTGCCGCGTAAATTGTGGGTCCGTCTTTGATAGGGCGTTCTCCTTTGGACTGTTCGTTGAGCTCTTTCTTCAGAGCCTTCAGCGCATTATTATACATTCCTTCCACGCAGTAATCTTCTACGGGAGCGTGCTTCTTATGGTGTCCGTCTCGCATAGAAATTCCGTCCATTCAGTGCATTTGTCGTATGCGAACTTCAACACGATTTTTAGCACGTCCTCATCGAGGCACACCACTTCTTGTCTGTGGAACTTTATCTTTTTTGCAACGTCGATGTCTTTTCGGCAAAATATACCGCATGCCACCCAGGCTTTCCATACAGTGCCAACTGGTTCGTTAGCGAATGCTCCTGGGAAGGACACCTCTTTGATGTCCGCCAGCTTTGCATTGAACAGGCAGTCGTCTAGACACTGGTGAAGAAGGTGTCCTGGCTGAGTGGTTGTCAACAGTGTCACACCTCTGTGAAAAAGACTTGTTATTCGATTGACTTGAACTTGGGAACTGTTTCTCTTTCTCCCTCTTTTTCCTCTACTAGTCACTGTATCTAATCTGTCATCTGGGATACACGAGGGTACGATCCTTAACTGGTCTACAGGTATCTGGATTGGATCATTGTTTTCGCCTATTCTTGTGACCGTTGCTGAGTTTTGGCTTGCTGCTATCACTCTGAAAGGTCCCGACCATTCGCACGAAAGTTTTGGGTGCTCTTTCTTGCCCTTCTCAGCGGGACATTTGACGTATACTCTATCGCCAACTGCTGGGTGTTTCGCGCAATCTACGTTGTGTTCACTGTCGTATGCTTTTTTCATGGATGCACGAGCCCTATCATTACTTTCTTTCACTCTTTCGTGTATCTCTTGCATTCCTTGGATTACGGCTGTTTTGAAATCGCCCAAAGTTCGATCAACTGCGTATTCCGATACTTCTTGCATTGGAATTACGTCCGAGGGACAGTTGGGATCAATTCCATGTAGGATAAAATATGGGCTTTCGCCAGTTGACCTGTGGGGTGTCATGTTGTACGCCATTATACAGAAGGGAAGCCTTTCATCCCATTCTGTAGGTACTTTTGTGGTTCTTCTCAGCATCGCGAGTATGGTTCCGTTCAGCCTTTCTGTGATGCCGTTCTCTCTCGGGTTGTAACCTTTTGTGAGAACGTGTTTGATGTTCGCAATTCTTTCTACTTCTTCCATTATCTTATTTTCAAGCTCCCCTCCTCTATCTGATAAGATCACTTTCGGCCAGCGGCATCCGTCGGCAATCCACTTGTAGAATGTTGCTCTTGCTACAGTCTCTGCACTTTTATCGGCCACAGGGTAAGCTGCAGCAAATTTGGAGAAGTGGTCTATGATGGTCACTGCATAGCGATTCCCTGCTGTTGTTCTTCCCAACTCCAAAAGATCAACTCCCACAACGTCGTACGGTCTTGTCGTTCGTATAGGCTTCAAAGGGGGTGTTATTGTTCGTTTTGATTGTTTATGAAGCATGTATTGCACTCTTCAGTCTATTTGTGAATGTCTTTGTTCATTTCAGGCCAATATACTTGTTTACTCAACTTCTTTGCCACTTTGTTAGCGCTAAAATGTCCGGCTAGAACGCCTGCATGCGCTTCCACAAAAACGTCGTAGCGAGCGCTTTTTGGCACGATTTGGACCAATGAACCGCCGTCGCGAAACATTTTCAATTCGCCATGGTCGATCATGAAGTCCGATACTCGAGTTGGGTTATGTATCCCATTTATCTTTATTATTTCGTCGGTTTTCCCTTCATTTATGAGCTCTATCAAGCGCGACCAGTCATCATCTTGTTCGAGCTCCTTCAACCATTCGGATTTTCCTGTCCGCATTGTGCACACCACTGTATCATGTACTCCTTCGGTGGTGTCTTCGCTATCCTGGCATCCTACTGCTCCTCGACTTAGGGCATCTGCTACGATATTCGCTTTTCCTTTGATGTATTGGATTTGAAGGTTGTACCGTTGCAGCTCGAGCGACCAACGAAGTATTCTTGCGGATACATTAGTTCTCTTGAAAAGTGCTGTGAGTGGTAAGTGGTCGGTTTTCACAATTGTTGGTGCTCCATAAATAAACATATGAAATCGTCTAACTGCGAAGACCACACTCAAAGCTTCGAGGTCTGTGATATGATATCTCTTTTCTGCTTTGCTTAAACTCTTCGACGAGAAGAAGATTGGGTGTAGGAACTTGTCTTCATCTTCTTGTGAAAGTACAGCACCTATGCCTGTACTGGAAGCGTCAGTGAAAATCACAAATGGGTATTTCCCACTTCGAGCGTCTTCGATTTTTGGCTGTTTAAGTACGGGGGCTGATGAAATCATTTCTTTCAATCTTCTGAATGCTTCATCATGCTCGATGTCCCAACTCCACTTCGTTTTAGATGATGTCAATTTGAATAACGGGGATGCGATTTTCTAAAAATTCAAGCAGAACTTTCTGTAGAATGATGTCATCCCCAAAAAGGTCTGCAGCTCCTTCACATTCCTTGGTATTGGGTAGTCGCAAACCGCCTCAACCTTTTTCTTGTCCATATGTAATCCGCTATCAATGACATGTCCTAGGAAGTGCACACTCGACTGGAGCAGTACACACTTTTTCGCCTTCAGCCTCAAGCCTGCTCTTCTCATCCGATCGCAAACTTCCCGTAACAATTCCATGTGACGTTCTCGTGTATTGGTGCATATCATCACATCATCTATGTAACAGAAGACTTCTTCACCTAGTATTTCTTTAAGGACTGTGTCCATTAGTCTCTGGAAGACGGCGGGGCTGGTGCTGAGCCCGAATGGAGTCACTTTGAATTGATATAAACCCTCTGGCGTGGTGAAGGCAGACTTGTGTTTCGTGTTTTCATCTAACGGTATTTGCCAGTAACCGCTACACATGTCCAGCGTTGAGACGTATTTCTTTCCTGCCAGACTTCCTAGGATTGCGTCGATTGTCGGTATTGGGTAAGAGTCCTGCTTTATGCATTTGTTGAGTTCACGGTAGTCGACGCATAGTCGTATGCCTCCGTCTTTCTTCTCAACGAGTACAATTGGGAATGCCCATTCTGAGTTGCTTTTTCTATGATTTTCCTGTTTTCCAAGTCCTGTAACATTTCTTTCAGTCTTCCTCGTAAACCTAAGGGAACCGGCCGTGTTTTTAGTTTGATCGGCTGGCTATTTCCTGTGTCGATATTCGTCTTGACTAAATCCGTCTGATTCAGCTCTTTTTCGCACACAGCGAACACGTCCGCATAATTGGTCAGGAAATTACTGAGGTCTTTGTCGATACAACTTTCTTTTCTGTTTTGTTGTATTTGTTCCTCAAGTATGCGCCGCTTCTCTTCGATGCTCATACTGATGTTCCCTTGTTCCAACATGGTGCAGTCTTCCCATTTTGTGGACCACTTTTCAGTTCCCCATTCTCCGAGTTTTTCTCCTTTCTGTACTACCATAGGATGATGTTCTAGGTTCCGTATGGGTACAGTAATTTCCTTGCTTTGTACTTTATACAATCCACTGTTTATGCCTTTTTTGGTTGCCCACATTATACCTTCCATGGTTTCCTCTGAAACGTCGCACACTGCAGTGACTAGACGCACGCACAGTGCAGGAATTACTACCCGGTCTGCTGCCAAAACCGATCTTGCTGAAGCACTTTCTGTTTCTTCTTCATCTTGTCCCTCACGTAGTGATATGACCATTTGGACCCCGAGTTTGCCCAGTGCATTCGTTCCCAGCAGGATCTCGTTGCTCTTCTCATTTGAGATGTGGAATGCGATTTCACTGGGGTGTCCACCTTGTAGTTTCACCATGATTCTTACTATGCCTAAGAATTCCATGGGGTTATTGCTAGCATCATATATTGTCTCCATCTGGCCGTCGTCTTCCCTTTTCAGGGCTTCTACGTCGAATCCTTTGAAGTAGGCATTCGCTAACACTTGTAATGGAATAATACTTATCATTGACCCAGAGTCAAGTAAGGCTTGTGTTGTGTCATCTAATAGTTCCGCGTTCACTGTTAATTTTTCACCGATTATGTCGGCTCTCAACGTTTTCTCTTTTTTGCTTGTTAGTTCCATGGATCGTGCGCCCTCGATCATACATACAAGCGACTTTCTTTCGCCTCCCTTTGAGATTTCCCTCGCGTCGTTACCTACTTGGGTTATCCTAGGCTCTTTCTGTATGCCGTTTCTAGCAAGGTGGCCCAACGTACCACAATTGTAGCACCTACGGGACTCTTCGTTGTTAGTCGGGACCTCTTGCCTCTCTCTTGGGCCCTGGAATTGCGTTTCTCTTTGAAAAGGTGCCCGACCAGGCGCTATTGTATTTCTAGTGTTTTCGTTTCTCCGATCATTCCGTAGTTGCTCCGCGAAGCGCTCTCCCTGTTCATACTCACGGGCTCTCACCTTCCAACTCCTCTGAGGAACCACGACGTGGGATGAAGCGCGCCTGCTGTTGATTAGGTTCGCTTGTTCAATGCTAATCGCTAGCTCTTTTACTTTTTCGTAGACATACCTTGGGTCTACGTCGTGTAAAGCACTTAAAATCTGAACTTGTTCTGGCCAGTGTTTTAGGTTTTCTAGAACAATTTGGGCATAGTCCATTGACCGGTCTTCAATTGTGCACTCAGGGTACGCTTTCCTACCAAGCGCCTCCAGCACTACGCAAAAATCAGCAACACCTTGCCCCGGCCGCATTTTCAGATTTCGCAAGTCAGTTAAGGATCGCATCCTCGCCGTTGTGGATTCGTGCGCAAGGAGGCTACCTAGTTCTTCAATGACTGCTTCAAATCCTAGATTTTTTTTGCTTGACGGCATGGCTATAAAAAGACTTTTAGCGCGACCTCCTAGTTGGTCATCTCCCAATATTCCGATCAATGTGAAGTCATCATTGATCACGGGGCAGTATCTCCTGCGAAACCGCCTCACAAATTCTGCGAAGTTTTCTTTGTCTCTGCCTCGAAATATGCCAGGGTCAGGGCATGCATTTGCTTGCAAAAATGCCATTAAACAGCTACTTGATTCTGAGTTCTCACCGTGAAGATTCCTCGCCACTGATGGGTCTTCCCAGCCCCTGGAAACACATTTGTGTTCAACATCTCGCATAAACTTGCCAACAAGCTACCGTCCCTTTCCATGGTAGTTGTAAAGTCTCTTAGATCCTTTGGTGTATTTACCCCTTTCTCTTGTAGAATTCTGTACAAGTCGTCCCCTATTTTCTTTTCCCCACCTTGGCTAACATTAGGGACCTTATGCGGGTGCAAGCATCTTGAATCAGCTCCTTTATGTCTGATTCAATTGGTTCTCTGTACCTTACAGACACCGGTGCTCATCTAACCCTTTGGCTAAGCGTACTGGTATGCTTGCTAAAGTAGTAGCTATCTTATCCATTTCATCCTTAAAACTCACCGAGGTTGTCTTCATTTTTTTCGCTTCACTTGTCTTCGACGACTTCTCGTCTTCTGCGGCCATGGTGATATTTTCTGCAACTCAAATAAATCAGTCTCTTCACTTTTAGTCTGCGCCGTGTTCCTGCGATCGGTGTCCCTTCGTGGACACTTTGGCTCCTTCGTGAGCCTATCGGTTCAACCACCAATCGATACTCCTGATTTCCAAATCAAAGAGCCGACGGTTCGGCCCCCATGTGGTGGATACGTGGATTGGCTGTTGACCCTGACACCAACTGTCCGACGCGAAATTCACAACAATTTATTAGAAAACAGAACAGAAGCAACAAAGAATACAGAATCAGAGTTAGTCCAGGATTCCTTCGATGATGTGCGAAGGGTCGTCCTTCAGGTCGACAGAGGGGGGCAAGGAGAGGCCGCCCGCGGGCCACACAGAGACGAACTGACCCGTGGTTTTAGACCGCCTGTCATCATTGACCGTGGAGATCACGCGCGTCGTGATCTCTTGATCATGTGGTGTTTCCTTCCACCCGGACAGAATAAATTTTGAATGAAACACACATATACAATATTGAGATCGAAAAACAAAAACAAAACAGTTTCAATTTCACAAATAGAAAAGTTTAGTCATCATACATATGAAGCCACTAATTTTATTGTTACGCAGGAGCCATCTACCTAGTTTTCCGGTCACTGTATGGTCACCCTAGAGAAAAACCAAAATGAAAACCTCGAAATCTTCGATTCCTATGAAGAATAGCAAAGCGAGAAGTTCTGGAAACATTTTGACCACGTAGTTACGTTCCACGCGCGCATCCTCTTCATCTGAAATCGTTGGTAAGGACTAGCATTAATGGCAAATCTCAGTCCTAAACTTGTTTTACTTAGGGACGAGTGATGAATACCTTAGAAGTTTTTTTGTTCCATAACCTAGCATGCGTTTTGACGACATAAGGTCTTTGTCCACATAATTTTGGCCAACACTGATCATTCGTGATTGAGCTAGAATAATCACCGAAAAAAAAACCATCCAACCGAACATGTCAGTTTTAGAGGGTGGGAACAGATATGCAGGGGGCAAAGAAAAAGAGTCACTTTGCTCATGGCGCATACCATCAAACTTTTCGTCGAAAAGGATGCCGCTGTTGTTGGGGATTATACGGCGAAACATTCCATATACACTGCGACGCATAGTCTTAGTTCCACCTACAAATTTCCCAAAAACTAGAATTTGGAGTTTCTGAAGAAGGCTCTACAGACAAATTGTAACACATGCAAATGCGAATCTGAATATTATCACGGAAATCCAGTTTGACAAAGCAAACAATTTTTATCCTCATTTTTTCGAAAATACCCGAGTTGCCTATGACGCAAAATCATGGTTCCACCACATCTTTCTCTGCTGCATTTTGATTTTACCCAATTAAATTTCGAAATAATTACCCACTCAAGTCCCTCAGCCCATAGCAAAGGCAAAACCGCTGTCGAACTTCCGTAAAAGGAAAACCCTCCCAAAAGAGACGCAGCAGTTGCCTAAGAGTCAGCTCATGCTAGAGTTTGTCGGGGTGGCTTCATAGCGAACAAGTTTCTTGAGGATGTTACAGGATATGATTCTGGGAAGAGCCCTGATTACTATCCGACCGAGACAAGCGCCGTACCTTGAGAAAATGTACGACTTTATCCAGACAGGATACGGAAATCAAAACTTCTTCAAAAGTAGTGTCTCAATGGAAGCATTTTCACGTGTTCCACAACACGCTCATGACAGTTCATGCTGGAAGATAAAAAAAGACGCTTTTAGTGAAAAGAAATCAGAGAAGAAAACGAGCCATTTTTCTTTGAAAGCTCAGCCAGTCCGAATGAAGCGGTGGCATTCTTTCATTTGCGACTTTTGATTTGCGTCTTTCTTTCTCT
Source organism: Ostertagia ostertagi (assembly GCA_036418205.1). Taxonomy (NCBI): domain Eukaryota; kingdom Metazoa; phylum Nematoda; class Chromadorea; order Rhabditida; family Trichostrongylidae; genus Ostertagia; species Ostertagia ostertagi. The sequence goes on from MU868405.1 coordinate 86,955, forward strand.
TAACACTTTTTTTCTCAGATCGGTTTTCTACTTCGTAGCGCGCATGTATGGAGAACAAAATGGAGGATGATCAGAGGTTCCAAAATATCACAGAAAAGAAGTGTCCTCACTTCGCTCTACTTAGCAAAACTTTTTGAAATATGGCTCGTTTTCTTCTCTGATTTCTTTTCACTGGAAGCGTATTTTTTGAACATCTTGCATGGACTGTCACGAGCGTGTTGTAAAACACGTGAACCTGCTTAAATTGAGACACTAACTTTTGAAGAAGTTTAGATTTCCGTAACCGTCCAGATAAGTCGTATTTTTTTTTCTCACGATACGGCGCCTATCTCGGTCGGAGAGTAATCAGAGTTCTTCCAGGAATCATATCCTGTGGCATCCTTGAGAAACCTGTTCGTTATGAAGCCACGCCGACAAATTTTAGTGTGAGCGGACACTTCAACAGCTCCTGCGTCTCTTTTGCTAGGGTTTTCCTTGTACGGAAGTTCGACAGCGGTTTTGCCTTTGCTATAAGCTAAGGGACTTGAGTGGGTAATGATTTCAAAATTTGATTGGGTAAAAGCAAAACGCAGCAGAGAAACATGTGGTGGAACCATGATTTTGCGTCATAGGCAAGTCGGGTATTTTCGAAAAAATGAGGATAAAAATTTTTTGCTTCGTCGAACTGGATTTCCGTGATAATATTCAGATTCGCATTTGCATGTGTTACAATTTGTCTGTAGAGCCTTTTCCAGAAACATCCCCAAATTCAAGTTTTTGGGAAAATTGTAGATGGAACTAAAATTATGCGTCGCAGTGTATGTCCCCCCCCCATTAGCAGAATCAAGCCCGCTTTCGCTGCGTTCACCGTCTCGAGGATATGACGTCATCTGTCATCACGTCGAGCTCAAGGAAGCCTGCCATAATGGCTCCATTCCAAAGCTGCAACATGATTTCTTCAATCGGCCACTATAAGTTTTTTTTGATAGGGTAGAATGTGCGCTTCAATACGTAAGCGTAGCTCATTCGGTTTGGTTTTGGCAAAGTGTGATTAATTCTGTTATGAATCCTTCCCCCTGTGTATCTGATGTGAACGCCGCCCAAGTAATGTTTATGATTATACTTACAGTACTGCCTTGAGCTCAATAGTTCTGGGCTAGAAATTACTCACATTAGTGAAGGTTGCGCTGATGAAAGCACTACGGCCTCAAAGTATGCAGATTCCAGTGTGTTTCATACTTCTGTTGGTAGTTTTGCGCTCTGTACCACAACTCTCTCTTTATTTTCTTTTCTTTCCCGAATTCGCCTGTTCCGAATGAGTTACGAAGATCGCATTAGAAGTGATACTATTTACCCACTGCCCCATTCCTCAAGAACTGAGCCGAGTTTTTATCGAAATTTGTCCATGACTTTGGAACCGACTAGAAAGTGATAATTCGACAAGTAGCACACGCATATCGCATTTGTTTACAGCTTGAACGCCTAGCGCTCGCGCCAGAAGCGTCGGCGCCAGAAGGCGCCAGAGCATCTCGAATCACCAAGTTCGCTAGAAACTTGTCTGCAGAGGTACTTTGACCCGTGGAACATGAATACTACATTAGTGTTGCGAGCGAACCTGTACCCGCGATACGGACGCCCGCGCAAAAGTGCTGTGATAGCACCGGCGCCTCTGGCGCGGGCGCCAAGCGTTGTCGTGCTAAACCGATGTGATATTTGTGTTCTAACCGGTGTGATATTTGTGTTCTACGGGTAGAAATACCCCCAGAAACAACTTTCTAGCCAAATCCTTAGTCACGGACGAATTTCGATCAAAATCCGGGCTTAGTTCTTGAGGAGTGGGGCAGTAAAGGGTAAATGGTGCCGTTATGCGATCTGTGATTTGCTCTCCCATTTGAGTCACCCCACACGAGTAGGACTGGCACATTCGTATATTTCAAGAACTCAGTTGTAGAGGGCTGCTCTCTCCTTCCGAAGAAAGGTTGGAGCCCGGACAAAGAATTTCTCATGAGTTGATCAGTAATCACATGAGTGCAAGGCATTTTTAATCTTCATCCTGTCCCACCCTTACGCAGTGGTTGAACTCCTCCATAAGTGCAGTCACAAATGCACCAGTGGCTGGATTAGTCAGAGGGGGCCGGGAAATTATCAAGCTCAGCAGAAGGTTCTGGTGATAAGCTATTTGCGAATGAGCTACTGTGCACGTCTCCAGCCATAGCCACAGCAGCACTAGGGTTTTATCGAACTTTGTCCATGACTGTGGAACCATAAAGCTAAGTTGAACAAAAAGTTCAAAAACCGCGCAAACTTCTGAAACAACTTGGTAACAAAGAAAAATCCAGAAAACCAGTCTAGCTCCACACTCTACCGCGCGAATAGGTGGCCTTCAGTGTAATGCACAGCTTGCGGATTTGGTCACATTGGTGAAGAATCAGTAATGTGTTTTAAAATTAGATTAAGTATAAATGTTGTAAAGTTTCACTCAAAACTTCCAAATCCGTATCGAATTCGGAGAATTTAGCGGTTTATTAGTCTTTTTTCCGCTATCAGGGTCGATATGGGAATGATAAGAGGTCTGTAATCAGCATCTAACCTAACTCTGATGGAAGTTCACCATTGGTCCAGGATAGTCGAAGTAATCAACTCTTTCGACTCTTTCGGTAAAGGGTTTGGAATGCAAACGTTCCCTTGCTAGACACATGATTTGGTTCAAGTGAGTGTACATTCAATTACGACTTTTATCAGCGCGGTTTCTGCTCATTAACATATTCTGTCACCCAACACCACGCTGATCAGCACGATGCCAGTGATGCTCGCGACGAAGCTGTAAACATTTGCATTCAGGCGTAAACTTGCCGGTCCTTATTATTTGTTATCACTTCATACCGCACCATCAGCATCCCAGTCCGACCCTCGTACAAGTGCAAGAGTTTCAATGTCACCGCAGAGGGGCAACAGTTGGTGTACTCGCCTTCTGAGCTTCACTATCAACGGTTATCGGTTGGTTATCCTTTCTGATCACTCACTATTCTTGTGCCGATCCTCCCTATCATGAGAAAGAACCACGGTCCCACTATCACTGCGAAGGCCGCAACTAAATAGTACTGATACTCTGACGCTCTTTAACAGTAATAGTTGCTGGCACCTTCTCTCACCCACCTTCCTTTTCCCTGCCTCACCCCACATAACATACACATTTTACTACAACGCGAAGGGCATTACGAAATGATGTTGATGATATCGACAGTCCGCCGCTCTTTACCAGCCCTTATTAGGTTATTATGCCTGCTACATGCTCTCAATGTCCTTATCCCATCTCCTTTGCTCCTTCTAAGCACGACTCTCCGACTAATGGGAGCGGACACACAACCGGGCAGCGGATCATATACAGTAAGAACGAGCCCTGTCGTCTCGTTGATCGTCGATTTGCTCGAGCGAGCGCCAGCAACGTCTCCATTCGTCCCTATCGCGTGCCAGAGTTGCCCAGTGGACCCTTCTCCCTCGAGGGACACGATGTTCTTCATTTCTTTCGTTCACAGATTTCGTGAAGAAGTCTGACCATCGGGCAGGCGGTCGTCCAGGTGTTCGTTTGACGTCCCGAGGGATCCAGTCGGTAACCGCGAAAACGGCAGCGTCCCTGATCTTCGATCGTTGGCGTAGTCCCGGACGGATTCCCCTCTGCACTTGCGTGTATAGGGTTACTCCTAGCATTGTTCTCTCGACAGCGCGTTGGAGAACGCTGAACGCATGCTCGTCCTGCCTGCGCAGAGTCCAAGTCTAAAGCGTAAGTTAAGGCAGGAAGGACTGCAGAATCGAAGAGGTGGGCACGGAGAGCAGGTGTGCTTCGTCTTTTCAGACTCTTCGATGTTAACTTATACGCTCCCAGAGCGAATCATTTCCACTGCTCAACTTGAGAGATAGCGATCCGTTGAATCATATTAGATTTTACGACGACCTAAGGCTACACATAGCTTGGAGCATTCGCCTTATGCTTTCGTTACGTTGAATGGTGGCATGAGGAAAAGAACCGTTCTCTAAACATCTCTTCGTTTAGGTTCAGCTGTAGACCGACCTTACACAAGGGCGACAAGTCGATCAGCCAGGATTCGCTCCGAGTTGCTCGATGTCGGCGTCATAGTAGGAGCGATGGGTTCAGCAAAACTAGAAGGGTAGGATGTATTGGCCGGCCGTCGACTATTCACTCACTTCTAGCGGCGCAATCCGTCGTTTTAGTATTTATTGAGCGCGGTAGCTAAAGTAGCTTCAAACTGCGAGTTCCCACGTGAATCTGAGCTCGTGTTAAACTTGGGTGATGGCGTCACAGAAAAGAAGTTACCTTAGAATATGCGTTAGCGCACTCTAGGATCTCGATGATTTCGCACGTCAGAAATAGGTCGAACTTTGGGTATCGAACTGACTCGGAGAGTGGGGGGGAGGGGGCGACGATTATCAGTCCAGTAAGAGGATAGTAGGGTGGTCATCAAAAACCAGCATTAGGTGGCAGGCAGAGAAAAAGGAAATTACGTGCGGCGGCGGCGGAGGAGGGCGCAATACATGTGCACTTCATCTCTAAAATCATCCGGCGCACTCTCCAACAGCCAGAGCTGTTGGGCAAGAGAGTGGTTGAAAGGGGAAAGGGAAAATCGTTGTGCGCAATGTTTGGTCAAGGTGTGTAGCGTTGCGGCTCCAGTTAGGTTGTTCTCTTAGGTCGAGTCACGGGATCGTACTATGAAATGTTCGAAATCTTTTCAAATTTTGTGGGTTTATTGCTTTTCTCGTTAAACTCTTTCACGTCGAATAAAGAAGGAGTCCAAAAGTGAGTGGTAGCGGATGCCGGGGTCATGGGCATTGGTGGAGAGTCAAAACCCAGTGTGTAAACAGCGAACTTTTGCAGCGGGTGGATGTTCACACAGTCCACCTATGGCAAATTGCATTGGTCAATTGGAGACGTTCCCAGATGCCAGGTGGCAATGCTAGGAGGTTGGATCAAAACCGCTTGCTGGTCTAAGATTTCGCAAACAGACTTCCATTGCATACCTCTGCACAAAAATCCATTCCAGTGGCGTGGATTCGTAGTTGCTCACTGGAATGTAGTAGCAAAAGACCGGCTATTAGAGCACTTCCATCTAGGGCTAAGGCCAGAAGAGGGATGCAGCTTTGAGGTGCAAATAAGCTGCTGTGGTGGGCTGGCAGTATCAACTAGCAGGTTCTTGTCCAACGTAGGTCCACACTCTCTATTTCCTCGCCAATGGGTGTAGAATCACAAACGATTTAGATTTGCCGGTTTAGGGCATTAACGTACCGCCTCAGTGGTTTGGTCTAGTGAGCAGCGTTGCGGGAGCGCAGAGCGGCGCAACAGACTCTCGATTGAAGGGTTGATTTATGTGAATGGTGCCATCAACGGGGGGCCGCCTTTTTTTTTTTTTTGGGCGGGGGGGGGGGGGGGCGGGGGGGGGCCGGGGGGGGGGGGGGGGGGGGCCCCAGTGTGACTTAAGTTCATAATTACACTTTCAAGCTGTGTACTAAGTTTGAGAGTGCAAAAACCAACGGCCAAAAAAAGGAGCCTCGTTATCGGTTTTACTTACAGATTTTTATGCTTTATCGTAACGGCAGAGCGGCCCAGCGTACAATTGACACCACCACGTCACACTATAACCTACTTCAATTTTTAGTAGTCGTATCCCTTTATTGCATAGATTTATTCATCCCATTTATTAATCGAAAGTCCTTGAAGGCGAGTATAGCAAGTTCGTTGGAGTCTTAGGCTACGTATGTGTGGAGTCTGTTGAGGTGACGTTTCATTCTTCGCTATATAGGTTAGACTTCTGAGAACGAGAACGATTGGAAACGACGAAATGACTTGGATACGATTGTGTGAGTCATCGGTTTGCTACGGCCGCTGGAACTAGCCGGCTGTCGTGATTGTTTCGAAACCTTTATGAATGTGCAAAGTACTCTCTGGAAATATGAGATTCAGGTTAGCGGAAAAGAGCACAAGAATGGGTAGATCAAACCTAGAAAGAAGGAAGGAAGATCCATGCTTGACTGCCAGAACAGTTCGGCGCAAATGACACAATCCCAACTGCCAGTGGCGGAAATCGAAGATCCGGTCCAATCAATCCAGAAGACGCGGTAATAAACCTAGAGAAGGAAAGAAAATATCCACCTGGTCATAAAACGGAGAGGAACAGTTGGATATATAGCGGATTCTCTGCAGTTACAGGCCGGGTTTGGCAAAAACAAGGAGAAACAACTTAATTTACATGTTCCATGAGCACAGACTTATCACGATTTTGTCAAGACCAAGATGGGTCTGCTCCACTGCAGTATTAAGGAGTATAATATCTAATCTGTAGTAGTGGGATGGTTAAGTAAAAGCCTGAGCCGATTTTTCGAAAGCTCCCACAAGTAACTTTCGTTAGCTAGGTGGGTACCTACAATCGTGCTAGTGATAGATCTACCGCTTGGTGATATGATATTTCTCCGCAGTAAGTAATATAGGCCGGGTGATGCGTTTCTTTCACTTGCATAATGATGTCAGATTACCACATAAAGAGCAGCTCCGAGCGACTGACATTTCAAGTGAATGGCGAGGAGGCACGACAGGGCAGTTGGGAAGCCATGGTCAACATTATCAGCAATCGCAGCTGGCGAAGGACATCATTCTTATCAGGCCTGCCGAGCTCTGGTTCGCATGGTTTGAAGGGCGGGAAATTTGAGCGTTACGAAGAAAGACAAAGTTTGGAAAGCCCCAAAAAGTGGAAACTTCATCCTATATTCACGGGCTCTGTCGAGAGGATTCGGACGTGTAAGCACGGCTAGGCCTCCTGTGACAAAGACTCGGGTCCACCGATCCCACAGTCGGCCCTCCACGCCCGTCGCCACAGGAAGTGCTGACTCGATGGATTCCTATGTCTGGAAGATAGCACTCGGTCATAGGCGGGTGACCCTTATGTCGGGTTCTCTTCTTTTGAGTCAACACCAGAAAGGAGTTTAATTGGAAGGAATAGATTAGGGAGAATGCAGATTCGACATCTACGGATTTTACAGGCCACAGTTTGCCGTGTGGCATCCTTCGAGCGAGAAGGCCTGTTTCGATGCAAAGACAATCGGACCTGCACACCCAAAAAACTGCTTATTTGCTACTCTGAAAGATGTTGTTGTGAGGAATGCTGTATCATAAGATGGCTCCCGAGAGATAACGTACCAGCAAGCCACTTACGCGAGTAGCTCTAGAAATAGCGGGACGCTGTTTTTAGAAAAGACCGAGGAACGCAAATTGCCCACGTATCCACGGATGCGAACAGGCCCATCAGTTAGCAAAGAGACACAGTTTGCAAAATACGGAAAGATGCTGATCTGACGACAGTTCCATCCAACTCTAACGTGGCATGACATGCCCTCTCCTGACTGACTCCAATTGTTTCATTCTTAAGGTATTCTTAGCGAAGAAAAATTATCAGTGAAGACGTTGAAAGGAGCGAAGTGCAGCGATTTCTTTTGTCTCAGTTGCTAATTCTCGGGAGGAGCGGGTTCGCTGACCTTCATTAGGTGGGATGTCTGTAGTGGACAGTCAACAATTGGGTGTTATATTATTTTTTAGCTAAGGCATTCAATTGTCGGACGACTACAAAGCAAGAACAAAAAAGTGTCAAAGGTGCAGAGCTTTTTACACACTAATATCTAAATTTTACAGGGGATTAGCCATTCTTTCACAGACCAATCAGGAAGATTTTATCTACAGAAAACATGGTTCACGGTAGTGCAGCTTAACAGATGGTCGTCAGGTACCATAGGGCGAATTTTTGATAAGTCCCTGAAATCGATGATCAAAGCGGTTTGCAGACAGCCGAGTAGATGTGAATCCCTGGAGAAAGCAATCCACCGTTTATTCCAAGGTGCAAGGAATTCGATGTAGCAGCTCAGCGCTAGAGCGATTACGCGGTTAAAGCCTACAGTTCGACTCCTCGACGGTGGCATTAAGATTACGTTGTATTTTGACAGACAGCAGGAGCAGTGGAAGAGTCTCCTGCTTTCTGAATAACGGGGCAGCACCTAGGGATATAATTCGCATTGGAACTTTCGCTGTAAAGGAGGATGATTAACGAGTAAGTTTGGACTGGGGTCATAGTGAAAGTGGAGATGCTGAAAATGCCCAAGTGAACCGAAAAGAGCAAAAGAAATCAGCGGGGACGCTCAAGAAGGCTACAAAATGGGACCCCATTTCTTTCGTTTGACCTCTTTTATATGGACGAAGAAGAAAACCAATTAGGGAGGTCGTTTGCACGTGTTATTTGCTGATAACTTTCCGATATTTCAAGCAAGATATGCTTTGAGGTGTTGGGTCAACGGATTCCCTGAAAATAATATTAGGATACACTCTGAAAGTGGAATTAGCTCGTCACATATATAGCCATCGAAGAGAGATAAGAAATAAGAACTAGAGAGGCGGGAAAGACAGACCGTGGCGGGGCTCGAAAGGAATGGCAGGCTGTGAGTACGTTCGACAACGCACCTTATGACCCACAAAAACGGCAGCTTTCGTTTCCTTGAGCCGCCGAACTAATTGTGCTGTTCAGTGTGTGCACGACTTTCCCGCTTTACTACGATTTGATCGTGAATCTCTGCTTAATCGGATCCTGTTGCGAGACTAAAAGTCCGATGATGCGTTGCTTTTTTTGGCCCCTGTACAAATTCAATATTACACATTTAGTGTAATGTTTTTTCTCGGGTTCGTTAGCTGCTCCATCGTTGAAAACCAGGTCGGGATCTCTGTGCGGCTTGAACCTGGACGGAGGGGTTGGGGGCGTATTAGGTAAAGTGGAAGGGGGGGGGTCATTGGTCCGTCGAAGGTAGTGCGGAATTAGCTAGGATTAGGCCAGTGGTAGGCTTGGTTTGGAAGGAAGGCCGGAGAATCGCTTGTCGAGCGCTTGCATCGCAGTACCCGCAGGATGGTACGGCATGGGAGATCAGAATATTTGAAGGAGGATTCGTATGAAGAATGATCTAGAGGCAAGCTCGGTTAGAAACTAGGGTGATTAGACGCTGCAGTAGTGATGATGCAGCTGCGGGAGTAGTCTAAAATTTTGAAAAGAAAGACTATGAGCACCTTGTATGATGCAATTTGAATTAAGTCATCACCCTGGCAAAAAAATCCAGATTGTGGAACGATGGCGAGGATCGGGCAGAGCAGTACAAAGAAGACACAAGGAATGCGAATCAACCGTTAGAGGCGAGTACGCCGAGATCGAGAGGGTGAAGTATGGAAGGTCTGCGCGACGGTCTGGTTGTAAGCCGCAAAGGATGTACAGACACCGTACCCACGCCGCACTTTTGCGGCGAAGCAGGTGCTTTATGTACAGGTAGGGACCTACATTTTCACGGTGTCCTTCCCATAAGTCGGGCTCATCTCACGGTTTGTCTTTAACACATTGCGTACCGCGTGCGCCATCATGTGGCGCACGATTTCTAGCGGAAGAACATAATCTTACCTATTTATATGATAGTTTTCAATGTTCCTGAAGTGCTTGCACTCATTTTCGGAACCAGGAAACAGTAAGTGTCATCACTAGTAAAATTTGATAGATTTATAATGATTCATTTTTTAAAATTATGGAACAAGTGTGGAGATCCTCGTGTGACGGCGGTCCGCAATCTTTTCAAATGACGGGAAGGAAATCACAAAACTAGGAGAAATGCAATTTTTAGCGTTTATTCCATGAAGGTTTATCCAATAAGGTGCTGCAGAAAAGTTTTACGCTTTTGAAAGTTAAATTTTTGCCAGTTCAAAGCGGTGTCCATTTTTCGTATGAAGTTGGCCATGAAGAGAGCTGTGGTCGTTGAAAGAGTGATAGTGCGAGGAAAACTTCTCAGCGTTAGTCGGACAAAATTCCCTAAAGGGGTTATTTTTGATCTACTGAACTTTAGAACCTTAAGTAACCGTCGAATAGAACAAATCACCTAGTTGACAGCGCTATGATAGCTTTTCTGATCTGATGCATATGAAAGAACTTAGAGCTTTTGAAAAAAGAAGTTTTTTCAAAGATTACACGAAAACGCTTTTCTCTCATTATTTTCCACATTCAGTATTCATCGAGAAACATTGAAAACTTTTTTCATATCGAGAATTTGTGCACAGTGAACAAAGTATGATCATTTGAACACAGTCCTACTATCGAAGGCTCCATTAGTGGATCAGCTGCTCCAAGGTCAACCATGAGTTGCAGAAGCAATCACACGTGTTCGCAGGGCTTCTGTACGCAAAGAAGAGTTGTGCAGCAACCTTCGTTACTAGGGAAAAGGTCATAGCTCAAGATTTTCCTCGATGCCTCGCTGACCCTGATTGGAAATAAGAATTTCCGCGAATGTCAAACGTGAAAACGCTCTTCATCTCCGACAACTGACGGCATGCGGATATTCGAAAACACAGGCACACATTAGGGTATTAGCGACTGGATCGCCTCTTCGCTTAGAGGGCGTTATCTGTACGACCCTACGGTAGCGAGAGCTGTGAATTCCACGAGCTTTGGGCTTAGGAAAGACTACGGTAGATTGATAATCTCTCCTGAGCTCGAAGCTATAAATTTACACTAAGCTTCTATAAGCTCTAGCTCAAGAAAAATTATCGCGACTAAGAGCACCTGAAATCCCTCGTGTTAGTGTTAGTATAAGTAGTTTGGATTGTAGTGTATACTATAAGTATGTATAGTTTTGATCAAGCATCCAGCAACCTGTTTGGTTACATTTATTAAGCTGAATTCCTGAAGCTTAGCAACGTAATTTTTTTGCTGGACTCTCTTGTAACACAGTTCTTTTATGTTTTTTAACAAGTTGAATCGTCCTGTGTAAACTTTGATTGAGCACCGTGGATTCACCTGTAGAAAATCGTGTGCTTCACATTGGGTTCCAGAAATTACTATTCAAATATCACACCAGGTGAAGAATCTGCGCGACATCATGGAAAGAGAAAGTGGTCCTACATGCTCAATCTGCGGCTCCTCAGGAGCTCAAATTCATTATCGAGCAATGGCGTGCGGGTGAGTGCCTTTGCAAAGGCAGTTTGATGTATGCCATTAAGTCATGTTATCTGGAAAAGCACTTGTCGCAAGGATAGCGTAATTGTTTCAGTGTTCTTATATGTAGTGCATGGCGCAATCTTCGAGAGTTATCATATTCAAAGTAGACTTTGAATTGATCAATCGGATTGCCTTCGATAAGAAAAACGAAAGAAATCGCCAACAGCGTCCGATAATGCTCTTCATTGCATTTGACCTTCATGCACAATACCCGGTGTGCTGGGTGGAGCCACGAGTAATATTTGCTTGGACCTTACCAATGGAGCACTAGCCTTGCAAATTCGTGCCGCGAACTCTACAGTGGAATGATTGACATATGGATTTTTGAAGAATCGGGAATCTTAGTAGCACATGACTCAAAATTTACTCGTGTAACTAGGATAAAATGTTTGGAATGGATTTAGTTCTGCACCAATAGATGTCTGCTTTCACTTGAAGCAACAACCGTAGATCAAATTGTTGGGGTAATAGCGGTCTGTAATAGATTTGCCGATGCCGAACCAACCGAAACAAAAAAAGAAGCAGAGCATTTGAGCAAAAATGAAGTCCATAACAAGGACTTCTCAATTCTCTCTTAAAGTAGTAAAGGGGTGTTCTCGAACGACTCTGTGAACTCGCTTGATCAGCAGCTCCACTAACCCGCTAACTTGTTGGGTGTGCGCCTATCTCATCCATTAGTCTCTTAAACCCCCATTTTCCTTTTTGTAAGGCCCTGAAGCCTTTTGTCGCCGCTGCAGTTGCGGCAGCGACACATCCGTCATACTGATGGACTTCCATCCTACCTACCAGAGGGCAGATTGCCGACTCGATCTAATCTGGAGTTGTTGCTTTAAGATTGAGAGTTATTAGAAATGCATGAAGGGATTTGTATTGCTTAAGAACTTCCAAAATGATACTTTCTAATTCAGGAGCTGCAAGGTATTCTTTGTAAGAACGTTGAAAAGAGATGTCCCTTTCATTTGCGATAACGATGGCAGGTGCATTGTAACCAAAGGTGAATATCCGATTTTTTTTTCCAAATCCAAAAATTTACACTGCATTTCTTTTTCACTTGTTTTTGATTCATTAGCTGCTGCTTCGAGCCACAGTTCTAAGTGCGAAACTCAGAAGGCTACCTGGGTGAGACACTTCGCGCCGGTGGAACCAAACTAGGGTCACTCGTCCGATCGGACGATTTGAACGGGTCGTATTCGGGGCATGGAGAGAGGGATTCGTGAATGGTGAAGCCCAAGAGTTGGTAGAGAGGGAAAGTTATGCAGTGTGTAAATAAAAATAGATCAAGCTACCGACTGAGGCTTCCATTAACCCTTTTGGCCCTGGCGGTGGCAATTGCCGCCATCAAATTCAAATGTTTGCACTGACGCTGAAACAACATGGTTTTTCTAATCCTGCTAGAGTTTGCTTTAGTCAACCTTCCCCTTCCTAATTACGAGCTAAAGTTGCCATTTCATTGTAGTTGCTGTTCGTATTACAAGCATTTGTGTACAAGTGCAACAGTGAATCGGCGCTGGTCCCCGCAACAGGCCAAGTAAGTGTCACTTTATCTTAAAATACTTGAAGTAGATCCATTTTTCCACCAAACTTATGGATTATAATATTGTGCAAGATTACAAATTTTTCGGCATAACTATGAAGTTTGGAGTTGCTTCGACATAAGCTTAAAAACTAAGAGGCTGGGCCAATTTTCAAAGCTTCTTAGTTTCTTTGTTTGTGATCGAGTAGCTCCAAATTTCGCCATAATGATACTTATATGCCCACGTGTAATAAACAGTAGCCAGAAGAAAAATTTCTCCACGGGAAAAAACTCAGGTCCGAAAGGGTTAAAACACGACAAGGATCGCATGCCATAGCGAAAGATGTATGCATTTTATCGAATGCTTTCACAAGTTCAAACCATAGGCGTGTAAGTGGCGCAACTCCCAGCAAAATCATTTTTCACGGAAGGATTCTCGAATATGGGTATTTTGAAACAATTCTGACAACGTTCGGGAACCCGAATCTCATAGATTTAGAAAAAAAAGCTTTATTCCTTCACAGAAATCATTCTGAAGGAAATTATGACCGTTGCAAGCCCAAGGAAACTCGAAAAGGTGGTTGGAAAAGTGGTTGTAACTGTAACAGTGAGGTCATATCGAGGTCACTTTGGGATGGAGACGAATCGTAAAATTTTGAAAAAAAAAATGCGAGCGCGACGCTTGAGCCAGCTTGCTACGCTTCCTGAGCAGCTAAAAATCACTATATCTGTGGGTGTGAGGCCTTCGAGTGAGAGGTTCGCTTCGGTGATATCAAAAAAAAAACGTCAAATGTGGGATGGGAATAAGAACTCTGAAAGGTGATAGGATTTGATAACAGACGATAAGGGCATTAAAGGCGTCAAGACGCAAGGTCACCAATACCGTAACGTCATTCACATTTTCAGTAGAGTACTGCTTATGCATAGCATAATCATGTGTTTTGTGGAGCGGCACAGAGTCATGTATCCGCAGAATCAGGTGGTCAGTCAGCGTTGAGTAAGTGAGCACATTTTCTTTGGACAGCTCCAGGTAGCCGCATGACCACCCTTTCCCTGCGTACGCTTCACGCCTTCCGCAGGAGTGAGATGTGCGTACACATCTACAGACTTACTTAGACTTAGTTCCTCCCGTGCTGTTGAGCACATCGGGCGACGAATTCTTATCACATTGCTGGTGACGATTTTTGGCGGGCAAGTATTATCACGGCTCGTCCCAGAAACATCCAATGGTCTTGTAGATTAGTATCGAATGTTCGTCCCTCCACGTGTTTCTGGACCCTCTTTGCTGCCTCTGGCTCCTGGGGAATCCAGTAATGCCCTTCGTGAATACGATTATTGGAGGCAATACGTAGAATATGTCAGCTAGCCTCGGAGTCGCGTGGCCGTGCCACCAACTCTACGTGGAGGCTGCTCAAAACCTGTGCGCCTCAGACGTCCTGATGTGTGCAGTGATGTGGCGCTGTAATAAACCGGTATTTTCATGATTCGCGAAGGCAACGCTGATGAAACAAGGCATTTATTTTCTTAAGCTAAGTCGCAGCAGTTATTTTCCATGTCTTCACTTTATGCATACAACGCGTGGAAATCAGCGAATTGATTGCGTATACGGCGTAATCTGTGAGCGGGGGGGGGGGGGGGGGTGTTTGTGAAATGGACAGTCATTGCGATCATACTGGCTGAAGCTTGAGATTACATTCGCTGCTTTTGCTATTCAGTACGTCGCCCTCTGTGTTCTTGGCATCCTCCTCGACAAGTAACTACTACCTTGCACAGATCTAATGTAATTTTCCCACAGTCTACCAATTGTTATTGCATCCAATTGATGACCGTTTGCGACATATCAATTGGGGCCAATGTTTCAGCGGACTTTCGAATTTTTCGGACGCTGATTGCGTAAGCCGATTCATTGTTGCTTAATCACTGTTCAGGCTCGATAGTTGCTTCTTGAGCTCCACGTTCGCTTCTTGCCGGAGAGGGCGCAATGTCGATGACCGACAAAAAAACCAAGTCTCTGATCATCGTTTCCCCCGTTAGCGGCAGCTGCATCGCTGTTTCTGTTGCGTACCCATTTCGCTTTTCCGGCAATGATCAAAGTTCCAGCATATCAATTGAACCAACAATGGAGAACAGAATACTCCCTGTCGTACTCCTCTGTATTGATTCAAAGAAGTTGGTGTGCCATTATTTGTTCTTACGCAACACGAGAGTTCAGTATAGTTCTTGAAAAATGGCTGATGAAAGCGCGAATTGGTATCCCGTATATTCTAGAGAAAATTTCCAGCAGTGATCAGCGATGGATGCTATCATGCTTCTATGAAATCGATGATTGATAAAGAAGGGGATGATGGGTAATTGCATATGCATCTGTTCGACAATATTAACGGGAGTTGAAGATTTGCTGACAACATTGATATTCCACTCCTCAAATCCCTCGCTTGTTCCATCTCGTAAACACAGTCGATGGGCGCTTTGAGTCTTGCGGTAAGAAGTACTGCAAGCAAAACGTTTCTCCGCGGTACTGGAAGCAAGGATGCCTCTCCATTCCCGGCATTCGATACAAAATCTCGCTTTTTTAGGCAGTCTCAATGACCTCTTTTCTCCCAAATCCTCTGGAGACTTCTTCTCGACTGCCAGCAGCCGGTTGAACAAGCTTTAGTTAATGCTTCGATCATTGTTTAAGCACCCCTTTGCCATAACGTCTGCTTGACCATGCCATCCAATCCTGGAGCTTTCTTCGTCACGAAGTGCAATTTGGCATTTGAGGCTTCATCCCGTTTCTTCAGTAGTTATAGTCTCCAGTGTTTCACGTGCAGCTCTTCTTGGCTGCATCTATCTCATCGAAAAACATATCGGTCTTTGTTAGGACTTGGCTTTGGTTTAGCCACGTTTTGAAAGGCTCGACCGCCACCTATCCGTTTTGGTTTCTCAATACACTTAGCACGCAAAGTTTTCCTATTTTTATCCCCGAATAAGGAACATTTGATGGATTTGGGCCTTCCTGTCAGCTTCATCCACAATGCGATAAAAGGGGTTTCCGTGTGCGCGCACCGCACTTGCTGCTTGTTGAGTTTCAATTCCTTTTTGTATGGATACTCTTTTAATCACGAACGAACAAGAACTTCGTGACAAAAACGATCTACTTCCCCATATATTTCCGCGCTTGCTTTCTTCTTATCTTCTGTGTTTCTGGCTTGTCTCTCTGAGTTTCAACGCTTGCGGGGACGTTTCATAACTATTTCTGCCAATGTTCGCGATTTTGGAGTCCACTGTTCGCCTACTTTTGCCACGTTTGCGGCCACTCCACTTGTTTCTGCGCAGTTTGGCATATACTTTCAGGAATGTTCCACTCCACTTCAATATCGCCCGATATTCCTCACATCTCTAAGGCGTTCGAAAAACGATTGCGTATTCAAACCGTGAATCTGTCTGCAAGCGGCTGGATCTCTTAACCAAGACTAATCCACAGGCGAGAATGTGTGATTGACCTGTTTTTCTTTGTCCTGCTGTTTTAGTTTTAGCTTGATCACAAGCTTTTCATCAATAGTGATCTAAACGCTATATCTGACTTCGCTCTTGAAATGTGACGAAAGCGTCTTGAGAGAGAGGTCCCACCTAGCAGAACACTGATGCAAATATGATCGATTTCATTGAAAGATTACACATCAGAAGTACCATCCAAAGTTTTCTTGTGTATCACACTTTTGTGAGTTGAAAAGTATTGAATTCTCTATGGCAGAGTTCATTGTCACAACAAAAGGAAGCTAAGTCTTCCGCCATTTGTTGTACTAAAATATGCTACACCGTCAGATGTGAAAAGGTCCGAATCGTTTCTCACAATGCGCTTTCGTGTCATTAGGCCATAGCTGCAGCATTGAAATCTCCAATTATTATCTTCAGATGCTCTCGGCGCTTATTTCATGCGATGGTTTCTTGAGTGGGCTCGTAGACAATGAACATTTTTTCCCTTCTTCGTCTGCAGCTTCTGATTGGTGCATACACCTGTACTGAATCGAATTCAGTATGCCCTTGTCACGAAAAATCGAGCTGTAAATTTCCTTTCCATTTTATTGTTTCATGCCGTTAAGAAAAGCGTTGGTGTTGCCTTTTTGTTCAGCGACAAAACGACCACCTCACTCTCGTGTTTGTCTTCGTGAAGCCGGAAGTAGGCACGGATCGTTCTGTTGCTCACGTTTATCTGCCATTACCCTTTCCAGACGAACATTACACTTAGTCCCAATATATCGAGTCGATAGTTTTCAAATTCAAGCGAACAGTAGTTGCGCGAGGCTTTCCATATTCTGTTTCAGTGTACGAACGTTCCATGTGCCAATGTTAAGTTTGTTTTTGCGGTGAGAGAAGACCGACTTCAGAATCCGGGGCATCCGTCAGCAAGGAGCATGATAGCCCGATCTCTACTCAATTCAGCAATATTCTATGTGTCCCCGCGTTTCTGTACCATGCAAGAATGTTTACAGCGAAGGTTGACTAGCCTCGCGCCAACCCTCCTCTTCTCATCCGGGCTTGGGACCCGCAATGGGGAGTGTACACATCTACAGGGGGGGGGGGCAAAAAAAGAGTCACTTTGAAGCCCATGTGGGCAATATCATCAAACTTCAATCCGCAAAGAATAACATGGACTGTTATAATTGGGAGTTATATAGCGGATTATTCCTTAGGATGACAGCTTGGCGCCACACCCGCCTGCGCGCAGCAAAAACACAGATCTGAGCTGGCGAACTTTTGGATGGTGTGACATTAAAAAGTTTCAATAAATTTGGCTTGATACACTACGAATATCTGGATTCCTCAGCTAATTCTATCCGCTCCATCATCCGACAGCTTTCAACTTTTTTTCTTGGCGTCAACCAGTGAATCCTCTTTTCTCTGGTCTCCGGACGTTCCGGACAATAAATCCTCCGTGGCCAAAACTCCGCCTACTTCGGTCCGCGTGCCCCGCCCACCGATATACATTTGCGCCCCTTTCCCTTTCGCCGACCTCTACCCCTTTTTCATCGGGTCTCCTTGGGACCTTTGGCACCAAATTACGGACAACTTTTGGCCAAACTCCCGCCCCAAATATGTGCCATGCCCCCGTCCTACTACATAGCAGTTGAACCTCTCCTTTCCCTTTGCCGGCCTCTAACTTGTAATCCCTTGTCTCTCCTACCCGCCTCCGACTTGTTGGAGGCAACTTATAGAACATTTTTCGTCGCAGACGTGCCCGCCCACCCTTGGTCAAGCCGCCCCAGCAATGACAGCTGGCCTCTCAACTTCCTCCACTCACGTCCATCCAGGTCCTTTTGCCCGGACTCCGGAACTTCGTTGGAGCCGAGTTTTATAAGTTCGTCGCAAAACTCCGCCCACCTTGGTCAAGGCCACCGCACACCTCGCGTCGGCGGCGCGCGCCGAATGACAGTTAACTCCAACTCCTCTCACCCTCCAGTGTCAATCCACCTTTTTCGACGACTCGCGGACTTGTTGAGCCGAGTTTGTATATTTCCGGTCGCAAACATCCGCCACTCTTGGTCAAGGCCCGCCCTACCGATGACAGCCTGGCCTCACTTCGGCCCCGTACGCATCTATCCTCCTTTTTCTGGCCCTCCGGGGACTTCTGGAGCCGAGTTTGAATTCTCGCCCGGCGAATCCGCCCAACCTTTGATCAAAGCCCCGCCACCGATGACAGCTGGCCGCTCACTCCCCCCATACGCCTCTATCCTCCTTTTTTCGGCTCCTCCGGGATTTTCTGGAGCCGAGTTTATGAAATTTCGGGTCCGCCGAACTCCGCCACCTTTGATCAAGCCCCGCCCACCGATGAAAGTCTGCCTTCCACTCACTCCGCCTCTATCCTCCTTTTCTCCGGCTTAAGCTTCCGTGACCCGAATTATGAGGCATCTGCTTATCAGAAAAATGCGGTACAACTTAAGAGCGGCGCCCCGCCCATTCTGGCGCACCATCCGCCCACAAGCCCTCACATGTATTCCGGAGAACCACCTCCGACATTGCTCTCCCCTTACAGCTAATGTTTTCTGCTCTGTAGGCTTTCTCTCCAAACGAGTTATGAAATTGTTTATAAAGCACTGCTTTTTTGAGAGAGCTCTCCGCCCACCCGGGTGGATTTCCTAAATTCGATTGACTTCCCAATGCAGCACCTTAACCCACTTTTTGCGCGCATTTCGAGGTCGTGTTTTCACTGAATCGAAATCTTGGTCTTCGGTACATTCATCTTCGAACCACGCCACGTCGCTGTGTGGCGGGGCTCCGCTTAGCGACGTGTGGTTTTGTATTACGTGAGACCCTGTCGCACCCATCCCATCACTTGAGCGGCTGTCTACCAGGTGATGCCGAGGAGCTAGGGAATTTGTGACTAGACATAAACAGAAACGACACACGACAGACGAAGCGCTTTATAGTAAGTAGGATGTCCCCCATAGGCAGAATCATGCCTACCTTCGCTGCTTCACCCTCTCCAGAATATGACTTCATCTGTCATCACCGTCGAGCTCAAGGAGGCCTACCGTAATTGCTCCATTCTAAAGCTGCTACATAAAATCTTCACTCGGATGACTGGTGAATGACTTCTTGGGGACACTAGCTTTGAATTCGCAAAATGGCTTTTGATCAGCTTTTCGAAGACGTCGTAATCGTCCATGGTTTCTTGACGACCTCGTTGTGCTCGTACCGCAAACCATGTTTCCGTGGGAAAATCTTCTGATGTCGTCGGTGTAGAAAGCCCTTATGCGATTTTTCTGATAGAATAGAATGTGCTTCTCAAAATGCACTTGAGCTCATTTGGTTCGGTTCCGGCAAAGATTAATTAATTCTGTTTTGAATGTGAGTCAGAGTGACTCTTTTTTTTGGTCCCCCATGTACTTGTGAGGTGAACACCCCCGAGAGGCGTGTATGTACAAAAAGGATGTTTCATATAGGAGGGATCATCACGGCACTTTATCACTTCAAGACTTTTGTCCGAAAATCGTAGACGAATAGCATAACAGAAGAACAAAAGCTCGCCAAGTATAGGCAAATCCTAACACTTACTTTATTATTGTACTTACACTATACGTATATGGTGCATCCACTACCACTCAGATGGCAGATTGTGTCTTCGAGTGGAGTTTGGCCATGAACTGAGGCAATGGCGTGGACATAATCTATTTTGATTTGTCGAAAGCTTTTGATAGAGTAATTCATCACAAGCTCCGCATGAAATTATGCCAGATGGGTGTTAGTGGATCCTTTCTTAGTTGGATTCGCTCTTACTTAAGCGAAAGGTTCATGTGTGTCAAAGTTGGAAATGCTTTCTCGAAGCTGTATCCATGTAAAAGTGGTATCCCGCAAGGTGGGGTGCTATCCCCGCTCTTATTCCTAGCCTATAATTCTGACTTGCCTGCTCGACTTTCAACTCATCCCATGGTCAAAATCCACATGTACGCTGATGACATCAAAATAGACGGCGTTTATTGTGAGGAAAATTATGATGATGTTCGCCACGCCTTATCTCACACAATATGATGGAGTGGGCTGAGGCGTGGGACATACCCGTAAACCTGGCGAAAACATCGGTACTCCACATCGGCAAAGCTAAAAGAATACCATGCATCTATAAAGATGTCACTCTGCAAACTTCAGATGAAATTCGCGATCTTGGGTTTATTATAAATACAGATTTGGACTTCGAACATCACATAACTATGATAGTTCGTAAGGCTTTTAGCGCCCTATTTACTATCTTTAGGAATATTGAGTACAATGACGAGGCGGTTTTTCTGAAGCTATACAAAGCATATGTGATTCCAATACTTGAGTACGGGTCGCAAATTTGGAGTCTGAACACTAGGAAACTGCAGATGAGGATTGAAAAAGTTCAACAAGTTTTTACGAAAATTGTGCTGCACAGATGTGATTCTAGTTCTGCTCACTCAGGCTATATAACTGACTAGAAAGAACGCCTGCAACGGTTCCAACTTATTCTTTACCGAAGTATTTCAATGATCTAATTTTTGGCTTCAAAGTACTCAAAGGCGAATCAAAGTTGAAACCAAGCAGTTACTGGGTGATCAGGCTTTGCCGACGGCGCACTATTTCGATGTCTTTGCAGTGCCCTAAACTGTCGCGAAGACAGATTACAAAAGCTTTTAATTCTTTATTCTCCCGTGTTGCGAGATGGATTCAGGCATTACCATCTGAGATACAAGAGGCACCTAATGTTAGCGTCTTCAGGAGTAGATTGAGGAAAGTCAATTTGTTAGATCTTCTTGGTATTCAAGATCTGTGAGTTTCATAGTGTTTTTGGAATTTTATTGCAGCAGCCGTCCTCCCCACCGTCAAGCTCTCTTACGACACATAGAACAAAACCACGCATTGTTTTTGTCTTTTTTTGGTGTCATTTATTATTTTTTCTTTTTCGTCTACTTTGATAGCGTTTCATGCCTGGTGAATTCAGTTATTTGTCGTGAATCAGTTTCAAGTGCTTGATAAGGAGATCCCCAGATCATAACCTTCCTGAGATACCCAGAATTGACTGGTAGTTCGCCCAAAAAAGCTGTTCTTAGATTGGATTTGATCTGTGGCGGTCAGAGCTGAATTGTTAGGGTAGGGAATACCTTACATCCGAAAACTCAGTTTCTGAATTCCATGCGTAAGCTTCTGTGCCGCTAGGGTGGCGTTCCTAGCCCGCGGTATCCGCCAAACGACATCGAATACTGGCTAACGAATACTGAATACATCTCTATTTTGAGGTACAACTTCAGCTGGGCCTACATTGTCCTTTTAATTGCATTTGCCGAACGGCTTTGATAAATTCGTCCTAAAGAATCTCCTTATTACCTTCAGTGCTGGTTCACTTAGTAGTTAATGTTCTGTGTTCTCTAATTTTCTTGATGCTCGGATGTGAAATAGGATAGCGCACCTAAGCTTGCAATAAATAAATAAATAAATAAATAAGTATATTAAGTATATGGTCGTATCCAGTCCATGCGCAATAATCAGCAACCGATCCCCCGATCACCTTCCGTGGTTGATTTCGAAGTCGACGAAGACTATCATTTGAAGAAAGGCTCAGCTGCATTTGCACCTTGCTGGTGATAATATCTTTCTTCAATCTTGCAAAAAGTTTTTTTTTGGATTTATTGGGCGTGTTCATTGAATCACCTTCTTTTTACCTTCATCACCTCAGTAAGTCATTTAAAACGATAGCGGCATGAAAGTTTTCCCTCATGAAGTGTTACGTTTCAGTGAATAGAAACGAGTGCAAGGCGTGCCGTTTTGCGAAGTGTTTGCGAATGAACATGACAGAAGCAGGTGCTCCATTTATTCCCATGTGGAAGAAATTTGGAAGAATCTGTATGCTTTATATGTAGATGTAGGACGTCTGAAACGAAATTCTGCGACCGCTGTTCCAGAGCAACTTGTTGTTCCGGACATACGCGTCCCGAAGCAACAACTTCAAACGGTAAGTCTGCTATGCTTGAAGCTGCGAAAGACACTAAATGAATGACTTTTTCCCATCGAAAATATATGAGGTACTGATAGAGTGGCGAGCTTCAGCGGTACCTCACCATATTTATGTATATTAGAACTGAGCAGGAGCCCTTTTACAAAAAAGCCTCAATGTGCTGAGTGGTGATCAAAAATCTTCTGTAATGACCGTCGAACATAAGGAAGCCTACGGTAATCACTCTAGCTTGAAGCTGCTAAAAATTTGCTTACTCGACTAACTGGTGGATATCTCACTGGATACGGTAGCTTCGACCATACAAAACCGTTTTGAGCAGCTTTTCAGATAACGTTGTGATGATCTATGATCCAAAGATCTCGTTGACCATGAACCGTGACCATGTTTGGAAAAATCTTCTGACAGAAGGCTATTATAAAGTTCTCTTTGATAAAATAGAATGTGCTCTTTAATTTCCTGGCAGTGACTCCTTTTTAACTCTCTCCCCCTCTCTATAAAGTACATAGAAGTTGTGAGCGTGAATTTGACAGGCATCACCCAGTCAACGGCGAGCAGTAGGTAGGTAGTGACTGTTCCGCCTCTCTCTGTGGCAGTGCACTTGATAGTGGGAATCGAACGACAAGGGGAAAAATCAAGCCCGCACCGGAAAACACCTATCCCACCTGCCCAGTGATGGGCACGTAAGAGTTGTGGCGATGAATAGGGTCAACCGTCCGTTCAAACTGTTCTACCGAAGGGTCGTGCTTGCAGTTTTGAGAGGGGGTGGTGTTTGGGGAGCCTCCTACGACTGTTGGAGACGGGAGAAGTCAAACCAGCACCCCGTGATGAGTGGATGTGGAAATAAAATTTTTGAAAAGTGTGAATACGACGTTTGACCTTGGTGTTGAAGTGCTGACTCTTTACTCCTCAGCACGCCGTTAAAGCGCGCCTTTGTTTTGAAAGCACCACCTGTCGTCCCTCATGGGTAGTTGCTCGAGTGAGTGGGGTTTAGTGCAACAAAACTTGTGAAAAACGACCTAGCGACCGATCAACGTGAACAGTGGCTAACAAGCAAAGCAAAATTTCAGGGCAAGTTGAGTTTACACCGAAGTGGGCGGGTCGAAAAGCTCGTGTTAGCTCGTTTCCCGTTCCTGGAGCATTTTTCAACGCACACGTTTGTGCTCGTAGCCGAAGTCACCACACTCGCGGCGTAATGGACGCTTAATGCTACACTTCTGCAGCTGGGATTCCAGGCTCTCATCACCTGGCATAGTGACTTGGAAAAGAAGAACTCTTGTGTTCCAATGAAATTTTTTTCAGAGGAAAATCGCAGATGGGTTGAGTATCGGGATACATTTCCTACAAAAGCTGGAAAGATCGTCTGGTGCTAAAGATTACGCAAAAACGCTCGTTTCTATGGAAAAGTATGTTAGTTCCTCTTTTCTCTAAAGCGGTCATAGGTTGGGTGGTAATCGTTCTCAAATTGCTTATGTTCAGAATGTGTGAGAATCACGGAGCATCGCGAACGACATTCGACTATTCGCTTGATATAACCTTAGCGGAAGCTCTTGAAAGGCCACACTTATGCTGCCACAGGACACCAGTTGGTTTTTTGATAGAGTTGTTCCAAAGAGTGCCCTCTGGGATGCACCACGGAGTTAAATTTCGGTCACAGTAAAAGAGTTAAAGGTGTCAGAGAAGCTTCTATAGCGAGGTCATTTTGCCTTTCAGGACTTTGAGGGGACGTCCGTGTTTGAAAAAGATTCTTGATTTCTTCAAATATGTTGCATCGTTAAACCAATTGCACAGGATAACGGTACTTATCCAGTACTAGCTCCTGCGCGTCAACACCTGCCCCACTGTGGGCAAATCCTCGTTGGTTGGCTATTAAACGAAGATTGGCATGTGGGGCGAACTCGAGAAAGCTTGTAACGCCGTGCTCATTGGTTTCGTGAGCCATCGTCAGGCAAAAAGTGGGTTCAAAATGGGTCACTGAATTGGAATAAACATAAATGCATGCAGTTCCAGCCACCTAGATCTACTGTTTCGTATCGGTAACCGCAATGGCGAATACCTTTCTAATCTTAATGGGATGTGGAGCCCTCTAGATGCAAACCAGGGCTTACTAAGAAGATACGCTAATGGAATTGTCAGGCACTTATAACCGGCATAACCTGGCTACCCATCCTAACATACAGGGGGTGGGGAGCAAAGAAAAAGGCAATTTGCCTATGTCGCACTTCGGCCCTATTTTCTTCGCAGAGATCGCCGTCGCTGAAGGAAGTTCCTCAGCTTTTTTCCTTTGTTTTTTCTTTTACGTTCCTTAGCTTTGTTCCTAAACATCTCTATAAAACGATCCCTCCTTTACTGACCTCACCCTCTACTGAGTATGACGTCGTCTGTCATCGTCGTCAAGCTCAAGGACGGCTACCGTATGCTTCGGCCTGAAGCTCTTCCATATTTTCGTGAATCAACTCAATGCTCGATAGCTTCTTAGAGCCCATGCAAAGAGCTCCCACATGGCAAGCTCCCTCAAAACTCGCTTTTGCGTAAAGGTCGTTATGGTACACGATCCTCCGAAGATCCCGTTGAGCTCGACCATGTTTCTGGGGCAATTTTTTCTGATGCCGTCCACGGTGATCACTGTGAAGATTTTCTTATAAAATGAAATGTGCTCTTTAATACTAGCTGGAACCATTCGATTTGAGCAGAGCGTAATTAAATCCATTTGAATGTGGAGGCAAGATGTTTTTTATTGGGCCTCCTGCGCCGACATTACTTTTCTCGTTTTCCGAGAGTGCGGTAAGCAACTAGTTAGAAGCTGGTACTGAATGTTAACTTTACAGCATAAAATACACAACGAATACTAAGAATAAATGTACTACTACATGTGAGGCAAGACCTAACATCACAACAAAAGGTCAGTATGAAAGCCTGATAAATTCGAGGAACTCACTGTCACTGCCACTGTTGAATGTGAGCGATATCTTCGAATATAAGTTCACAACAACGATGTCCAGGGTTAACTACAAGGGCCCGAAACTCGGCGATATTGTTGTGCACATGCCGTTGAAATAGGGACTGCAGAGGAAAACTGGTAACCAGATCGTCATGTTGCTATCGATACAGCACCGTACGCCGCGCGATCACGAAGCATAGGCAGGAGCAGGGTCAACCCTACGTTGGTACAAGTACCAACGGGGGGGTTCGTACCTGATTGAGTTTGTAGGAGGGAGGGTCGTACCCACTTTAGTCGCTCGAAATCACGTGTGGGATTGAGGTGAAATCAGAGTGACTATATACCCCTCCCCACTGGGCGGCAGTTTTGGAGGAAAAAGTGGGTGGGGTTTTGATGGAAGATGGAGATGGTGGAGGTGTGGAAAAGGGGGTCGTATTAAATCCACGTTGGGGGAAGGGGTCGTAAAATTTTTCGAAAAGTAACAACGATAGGACAGACCCTGGGCAGGAGTCATGACGGTAGCCATCATGCGAGCACCGGCTCTCACAGGACTCCCTCGGAGCTATCACCGCGTTCGCGATGTATGACGATGCAATTGAGTGGTGCTGATGACATCATATCAAATTAAGAAGTGCAAGAGGAGTAATGAAACTAACAGCAAATGTAGTATAAATATCATCTGCACTTTTAACAGACGGCTTTATGTAGATGTAAGTGAATTAATGACGCCCAAAAGGGCCCATTACGTAGTGTCACGGATGTTTTTTACTTACATATGTGCTGATTAACAATTACAGACCTCCGCCTTGGTTAGCAATGATAGAGGTATTCATTGTAGATTGGATGGAACCAGGAAGAATTTGCAGAAGCGGATAATCTACTGGATATGTTGAAGCAAATATATTGTCGCACAGTCACGCTTTTCGCCGACTTTGCAAACGGATTTCCTGAACTAGCAGAGTTACATGGAAAAGATCGAGTCTGTAGTTACTATATTCACATAACTGTTCTTGGCTTGGTATGTCGTGCCATCTAATTTCATCTTCAGCTCAGAGTCTGCAACACGAACTATTGCGGTGTGGTTCTTTTCACCTTGGTCTACAACAGCTACCTCAGCAACTGCTACGGCATTCTCTTTCCGCACGGCTTCAAATATTCTCTTCGGCTTAAGAAAGGCGACCATGAGTGCGTTTTTTATGCTTGGGAATTGCCCCGGGTAAAAACGATATGGTGTTGCGAAAATTATGGTTTAATATTTTCGTCAGTTAGTTGAGCGCTCTCAGTAGTAAAGAGTTTAACAGAGCAATCATCAAACTCTGCCATTCGTTCAAGCAGAAACTCAATGAAACAGCGAATGCGACGTGTGAAGGTTTTCCGTCTAATTTTCTGATGTACTATAAGAATTTAGCCCTTTCCCACTAGGCTTGAATGACGGGTTGTGGAAAATAGCTACAAGTGATAGGAGATGACCGAAACTTCTATATCCCTGGACCTAGGATTCGCAAAAGGGAATCTCCCTTTACTAGAGAACAGCTCTTAGGCTGGTGTCAGAGTCCGCGACCTTTCATCGATTCGCGGGAATCGCGAAAATCGCAAGCGCCTCTGAACATTCGAAACCTTAAATATGAAATGAGTAGAATCATGAACAGTCGTCATTCAACCATCACTACCAAGAAGAAATGGCGAGGGGACTGGAGAACGCCTAGCAGTCGATCTAGGCACATGTGATTTTTGTGACCCGTCGCGCTCACACGAAAAAATATTCTAAGGTTGGTGTCGTCGCGCGAAAGGTTTGATTAGAACGAGTAATTTTTGAGCGAACGAGGTAGTGCCGAAAGGATTGATTCCAAACTGGAAGTTCTTTTGAATCCACTGTTCTAATCAAACCTTTTGGCACTACCTCGTTCGCTCAAATTGAAACCATATTCATTTCGTACAATTTAAAAATAATGAGGGCTCCGAAAATGAGCTCTTTAAATTCCCTATCCACTGATCTCCTGCGGAATGCAATCAAATTTGTGAATAATGACGAATGAACGTCATTGACAAGTTTTATGTTTTCACTTTTTGCTTCAAATGCTTGTGTGAAGGAATGAAAAATGCAACCGCTACGATATTTGCTCTAATCCAATATGATTCAGGTTCAACGGATTTATGCAACAACTAGTCGACTATCTCCACTGTCATGTGGTTTCCACGTTTCAAGAGACAAACATCACTGTTGAAGAGTATTCATTTGTGAAATCTCTGATCCTATTTTCTGGAGGTATCTATTTTGAAACACTTATACTGATACTCCTACAGACATTTCTGACCGCCATATAGCTTGTAGTCACAGCAGTTTGGAAATCAGACTAAAAAGTACTGTTGGGAGAGAAAACCAATGTTGCTGTTCTCTGGCTAACGCGCTCTTGTTCGATGTTGTATGAGGCATGCTCGTAAGCCATTTATCTACTTCTGGTATTCATTATTCAGCGCTCTTACATGCTTTTTTGTACTGGCAGGGAGCAAAGTGATAGTGCATGGTATCATACAAAGCACCAAACAGATTGGCAAAGGCCGACGCATGATGGCTGTGGCGTAATGAACGACGGTTGAAGTAGCATGTGATTTGACGAGGAAAACAAGCACTAAAGAATTGACACTTTGGTTGGAGTAGCTCGTTATGTAAGGCTATGTAGAAAACGGCAAACTCTGTTTTCTTGTTTTACTATTGCCACAAAATCATGCTTACTAGCTTGTGCTGGATGCTGGCTCGGTTGATCAATTTGATCAGTTTGTTGAATCTGTTAGGTCGGTCCATAATTTTTGAGAGACTTTATATTTATTGTCGTGAAGACTTTTGAGAGCCACTGAAGATTGGCCACATGTATGATGACGTGGCATGGACCTTCTCGATTCCGATCAGTTTGCCAGTTCATTCGCTAGCTGCCTTGCCGTGGCTGTGATCCCGATTTCTCGGGAAGCTCTCCGAGTTCTAATTTTACATGAGTACCGATTGGAACTGACTGCAAGCGAGGCTACTCGAAAGATAATCCAGACGATGGGCGAGAACAATGTCTTTCTAGCCACTGTTTGTCGTTGGTACAATCGGTTCAAAGACGGCGACGTTTCACTTGAAGATGACCCGCACTCAGGGCGTCCCTTCGCGTTCGATATCGATGCTCTGCGCGAAGCCGTTCAACAGGATCCTAGGCATCTGCCCGGTGTTTGGCAGAGCTGTTCTGCTGCAGCAAGACAACACTGCTAAGACATCTCCATGAACTCGGGAAGACTTGGAAATATGGAACTTGGATTCCACACGAGTTGAGCTCGCAACAGCTGCGCAAGCGTTCCGATATCGCCATGTTCCTTTTGACTTCACATCGGACTTTCGACTGGCTTTCAAACCTAGTGACCGGCGATGGGAAGTGGGTACCGTACAATAACCAATCCAATAGGCGGCAGTGGCTTCGGCCCCAGGCAATCAGGAGCTCCTACCGTCAGAATCAAACCTCATCCAAGAAAGATTCTTTTGTGCTGTTGGTGGAATGCCAGAGGAGTTGTGCACTGGGAGCTACTTCCTGCGAATGCAACAGTCAACGCAGAAGTTTACAGTCACCAACTCGATCGCGTTGTCAACAAGCTTAAAGGAAAACACGACTTCGTTCACTTTCTGCATGACAAATTGACGACCCATATTGCTACTGAAATTCAGGAAAAAATTAAGGAGCTTCGGATGCGACCGTTCTCCCGCACCCACCTTTTATAGTCCTTAATCTCGCCCCAACTGAACGTACCACTTTATTCCGCTCTCTAGCTCACTCCTTGACGAGAAAATCCTACCGCTTACGACACTGATCTCGAATCTGACATACCAATGTATTTCTTCGAGCATACAAACCAGTGGCAGTTCTTAAACGCCAGAGGTATCAGACCTCTACCCACGCGTTGGCGCTATGTTGTTAATCATTGGTGGTCATATTCATGTTGAATAAATATATCACACAATAGGGAAAATCAATAAAATGGGAAAAAAAACAGGTCAAAGTCTGATTTGTCACAATATACACTTGAATAAATATTGGGTTGATCCATAATTCCTGGCCGAATTTTCAGAGTCAATTTTCTTCATGTCAAATTAGTATCATTACGAAATGAGTTAGTATTTTGAAAAACCATCAGTACCTTAAACTGGTATGTTCCAGAAGGTCAAAGGACAGTGGAATAAGTAAGCAGGGATTGAATGGATCAAAAATCAAAGCAGGCGATTATGCTTAACGATTATTTAGAAGGACCTTGCAAGGAGTGCAGTAGGCAAGGCCAGCGCTGTGTTTGCCTCAGTCGCTGCTACTGATCTGGCACTGGGCTATTGGCTTGAAAGCATCGGCAAAGGCGATACAAGCTGCAAAGTTTTACCTCATGCTAAGCCCCCAGTCACTTTCGATGAGAATCCATTGCGCTGTGAATCGGAAGTTCACCCGGACGCTACCACCTGAGATTTGTAGCAGATACCGTGCGAGAGAACCATTCGAAACGTCTCAAAATCTCCTTCCTCCGGATGAACGTCCGACTTTACATTGCGAAGATAACTCGCCATCTTTTGAGGGAAATTGACTGGATCGCGATACCTCATCTTCCTATAGCCCTAACATTACTTCGTCGCACTATCCCCATCTCGATGCCCTGAAGCAGTGCCTTCCAGGGAAAAAGGGGTCACTGAATACAATCACCCAAGAACGTTCTCTCCCTTCATCCCATAGCTCCACTCGTTTTGAGAGGAATGCTTCCATTCGCTGCCTAGCAAATGAATGCATATCAGCGATTGCGACGGTGGTTTTATTGATGATCAGTTATTCTCCAGGAAAAGAAAAAAAACTCAAAGAAATGAAAGTGTCGAAATTCGGCCAGAAATTATGGTTCAGCCCAATATTCTGCTAGTATTGTCTGTGGTTCCCATCAATGCGCTTGCATATAGCTACAGTGCAGAACCGGAATCCATCTTTTGATCAACTCGAACAGTCTGCTAGTTCTGTGTCTATGTAAACAGGCATACAAAAAGGCGCACTCTTTCGTTTATTCTTCCTCTCTCTTCGTTTTCGGTGATGTTCCACTCCGAAAGATCTCGATTTTAATCTTTAGCGTCAGTCTTGTGGGCAGTTTGATCTGGATGTGTGTTCATGGACTGCATGTTGCAGGACATTGAGGTCTGTTGGAAGAGTAGTAATCTCTCTGCCGAAGAAGTGCACGTTAAAGGCAAACGCTAGGAAAACGCATGTAAGAGCGCTGAATAATGAAGGTGGAAGTGCGGAGTGGCCTTGAAGTGGAAATCAAAGCCCAAACCAAAAAAGAACACAAAATCATGTTTCTAGACTTTCTGTAAGGTTAGTGGTGTTCAATGTGTTATCTCATGGATAGCTTCGAGGCCAACTCGATCCTGATCTCCGAACAGATTACTCGTGGTCTGATCCCAAGCGTGCACTTACAAGGGGGTTCTTTCAGGACAAGCCTCGCTTCTTCGAACGGTTTCTTTCATATTGTAGGGACCATTGTAAAGAGCACAGTACCATGTTTGGTTTTCGCATAGCGAATGGCGCTAAATGTCAAGATCAGATGTCATACTCATTGTCAGAACCATGTTGAAGCCAAAAATAGCCGGCAATAAGGCATATGAATGCAAAATTCACTAGCCACGGGGACCAAACCATTAGGACTATTATTCGCTACTTTTTGGTGCTACGAAAACCGTTCAGCGAAAACGAAAGATGGTTTTACAGTCTACACATGCGTCCCCACAATGTGCAAAAACCTTTTTGAAAAAGGCGGCTCGCCTTGAAAGACCCCCCCCCTCCACCCCACCCCCACTGTTAGATTCAGGGTAGGAACATACAGTTGTGCATGGCTACTTATTATGAATACTGTGGAAAGTCTTCTTTATTACGATCAAATAGGAACCACAATGAGGCGATGTTGGAGAAATGACAATATTCATTAAATTGATCGAAAAATTCTTCCAAGTGAGAAACGTAAGGAGTTGCCCGCGCGCGACGTAGTCTGTGCCTTGATTCAGAGATAATTTCGAGTATAATTCGAACTTCATTTCGAGTAAAATTCTCTTGTTTGCAGTGACGGCTCTTACGGACGCAGGTCATGAAATCGTGAGAACAGCTCGAAGAAAATATGCTGCACTCCTATCCGATTACGTGGCCGAAACGCGGCCTGACCTGACACCTTTGCAGCAAATGGAGAGACTGTCAAAGTTGTTGGGCATTATTCCCCACATGATGGTTCGTTTTATTTTGAGCATAGCTTGACCTAGTCTATAGAATCTGCTTGCCATTAAAAAGCTCAATGGACCTTAACCGATTTTCACCAATATGCTTCAGTCCTTCGACCTTTGGTGGTACCAATCGGTACTTTCTGGTAGCACATACAGCAGTGTGTGCAGCAGCAAAGCACTGATCAAGATGTTGAAGTTTTATTGCCGGTTACTATGCAGCGCGTAGTGCCACCATAGCCGTATTGCATACTTATAAAGAAAAAACGAGACCATCTAGCAACGTGTTGCTCTAATCAATTGGACCAGAATGATTTAGTACAACATTGATGCCATGAAATGAGTAAAGGGAATACTACCGTACTCCAAGGGTTTGTGAGCTTACTGCGTACTGGACAAGGGACGTGTGTCACAGCGGTGAAAATCGTGGTTTCCGCGGTGTGTCTTCACTGCACCCGTTTTCGTAGCCTGCCGTAAGACTTTCCGATGTATTAGGTGTTTTAGAAAGTTCTGTCGTGACATTCCACTTTTGGATGCTTTATTTCCCTTGAAATCTAAGAAAGCTGCAATTGATGTTAATGTCATTTTGAAGAACTTTTCCAGCTCTATCCAATGCTCAGCACAACTTTATCCTAAAATATTTCTATAAGCTTTTTCTAAGCTTTGAACTTCAGTATACTCGAGAGTCAAGCTGGCATGACTTTCTTTTCTAGCTTTAAAAGAGCTGAAAGT
Organism: Ostertagia ostertagi; assembly: GCA_036418205.1. Taxonomy (NCBI): domain Eukaryota; kingdom Metazoa; phylum Nematoda; class Chromadorea; order Rhabditida; family Trichostrongylidae; genus Ostertagia; species Ostertagia ostertagi. Next base: position 118,899 of record MU868405.1, read on the forward strand.
AGCGCGGATCATATTGCAATATTATCCACGATGCTGGCTTTGTGCCTAGATCTGAAATAAATGTGATCAGAAGCAGTAGTTAAGAAAATTTATTGTAAGGAAGGCGAGAGCTTGTAATATGATAGAGTAGTGTTCGACATCGGTCCGGTGTCTCGATTAGCCAAAAGTTCTGATGAACGCACTTGTGCAGTAGACCATAGAGGACGGTCTGCCAACGTGGGCGTATATGTTTGCACAGCCAGCTATACGGAATAGCTGGAAAGTCTAAAAAATTTTCGGATAGTGGCGTTACGCGACAAATCACCCATTTGAAAGCATCGTCCATCAATTGTCGCTGGTTTATGTGAGTGAAAGCGACTCGTTTCTCTACAGATTGCGACGTACTAATAAAGAGCGGATTCTTCTGCGTATAGTCTACAAAAGTATTTGCGAAATAGATCGACGGGCGAATGAAGCTCTACAACTGCAGAATTTAAACTGTGCTGGAGGAGGTTTGTGCAGCTTTCATGGGCCAGCTGGTGCGCCATGTGCTTCAGTATCAGATGGACTGTTAGCAGTGGAGAATCAATCTTATACTAATTCAAAAATCATCAAAACGTCGGTAAAAACACGGTCCAGCATTCCTCATTATAAAGAACATCACACATCCCTGAAGGTGTCTTGAACGGCACATCGCACGCCCAAGCCTTCACATGTTGTGATCCAGCTGAACATCAAGAGTGGTTCTGTGGACATCTTACTAGTAGATCCCTTGCAATATCTACTTTCTAAACTTCTGAACTTTCTGATCTCGACAGCTTCCTTGAAGAGAAATACATCAAAAATCAACATAATGCTAAAACGACCTTCCCTCAGTTCATCGCCTCCAGAGGTCCAGCATTCCAAATAAACGTACCCTGTTGAACGGTTTCTTATAGAACAAGATTCGCGCTTTCAAATGATTTTTTAATCAACTCGAAAGGTTTAGCCCAAGCCGAGATACGTGCATTTAAAATTAGGGGCTGGAAAACGACAGAACTTTCTGAAACACCTAATATTTACATGTATGAGTTTGTGGAGGATTTGAAGCCTCATTCTTCTAAAGACGTTTCCAGGAAGGGCAACCAAAAAGGCCTGTGTATTTCACGTTTGTGAGCTCATCCGTTTAGGTTTTTGACGAGTAACCTCATTGTTTATTCGCGGAGTTGTTTCTGCCGTAAATTCGGCTGTTCTGTTGATTGGGTGGTGATCACCTTGCTCCCTCTTGTTTACGATGTGGAACACCGAATTTGTTTGTTTCAGCACGCCTCCGAGTTCGACAACGTCTACTGCGCAAGAATGGTTGTGATGAATATGGGAAACCTCTCCGGAACCCTTTCCTATGATCTTCACATTAGGAAATTTTGAAACGGTACCCAAGAGAAGTCTGAAGAATTGTTGGCGAGTACAAAAAACTTGGATTGTTGCGAGGATAGGAGCTGCCTTTTCTTGCTAATATGCAATAATATCTATCTATTGATAAATAATCCATTAAATTTGTCGTTCGTGTTTACCGTACAAGGGTCCATGCTTGGGCCATGGCTACAATGAAGGATGTATGTAGGCATTTTTATAAAAAAGTGGTAAATATTAAAATATCAGCGTTTTAGCAATTCAATAGGGATTGCACTGTTTCCAAAAACTTTCGCGAACTGATGAAATAATAATACAGTATCAACAACACATATTACTGTCTTCATTGATGCCTTATTTTTTCCTAATTCCTGCATCATGAGCGTAATGTCTCAACCAAATGCAGAATTTTGACTGACGATATAAGAAGTCTTTTCCATGGAAATCTTGTGCACGGTACTAACCCAACGTGGTCCTCGGCAGATCTGACCATTACGATGTTATTTGAAACGCTGGTTTCAAGGGGTCGTGTACAGTCAGAGCTATTGTCTCTATGAAAGAATAGGAAAAGATTGTTCATGAACTAACGGATTGAAGTAATCGTGTGGCTGCTTCAGGCTGGAGCGATTACGGTGGACCTTGTTGGGCTGGTCGGTGGTGACAGATGCCATCATTTTCTGGAGACGATGAGGGCAGTGAACAGGGGCTTCCAACTGCGCATGGGGCGCATTAGGAATATTTTATCGAGAGAATTCCGTGGAACACGGCAGCGTAAGCTAGTTAGGGCTTGCTGATACTATGAGTCATGAGCGAAGTGTCGTCTTTTTCTGGCCACGTACCTATACGTACAAGGAAGGAATCAGCCGACTTCAAGTATGTTGCTTTTGTTTATATCGACGTGAATAGTGGAGTTTTTGGACGGAGTTCAAGCGCAATGAGGTGCGGTTTTTGTCTAAATCGCCTTTCGAAGCTCAACAAATTGCGAACAAGAACAAGTTTCAAATAATTTCAAATCAAATCTTGCTGTTTTTTTTTCAACTAAAAGTCAAGCCCACAGTCTTCCATGCTGTTAGTGGATTCACATGAAAGCAGGTGTTTCACACAAGGGTGATGTCAATTTGAAGGTTGAACGCTATCAATAAACAATAACTAACGACCGATTTTCAGTGATAGGTTTCGAGACAAGTTGTGTAGACCTTAAGAAGCAAGAGAATGTCCTATATATGATAGTGATAATTGAAAATGTTTTCACTGTTCTGCTGAGAATCAGTTTTAAACAACATTTGAGTAGCATTATCTATTTTGTCAAATGTTGTGTTGGTTACAGTGAACAAAACGGAAATAAAATCGAAGCTGATACATGCTAAAAAAGTTGAACTTCAAAATTCATTGTTAGTTTCTGCTAAACGGCTCTCGATCTGTGTTCTACGCGCACTGCTGGACAAGGAGATACAGATAAATGCTCTCGTTTGAGGATGTTTTTCCATAAAAAAACCCTTCGACTAGAAAGTGTGCTGTATAGAAATGCGAATCGCATTGAAGTCTGCCTGAAAAAAGCAATGAATCTCTTCTCACATTTTCAAACCATTGTTCTGAAAGGGAACAAATCTGTGGCCGATATATGGCAAAAACGTTGAGCATTATGGAACATTGTCGATGGGAGAGCATGAAATACTTGCTTTTACAGTTCTCTCGTGCTGCAGAGCACAAATTTTTTTCCACCGTGGCCAACTCTGTGAAATCTCGTCTTCTTCGCTTCTAGAAACATTTATGATTTTTACGCGTTCGTCTCCACGTGTTTCTGAGACGGCTTCTTCCTCGCTCTGCACTAGGTGGCATCCGCTTCATGACAACTCGTGGAATTCGTTGCTGTGGCACGCTCAAAATAAGGCCATCCAGTCGAGGTCTACGCTGTGCCACGTTCACTTGTATGCTACTAGAACCACAGCGTCGTAAAACTTCCTCATCAGTGACGTAGTCCGTGGAGCGTGTTTCCATGATCCGAGGTAATAAGCATCTTTCATGGAAGACGTTCAGTTTTTTGACAAAATTAGCACAGCATTTCAATGTTCGCTTGCGTATAGTACAGAAGGAAACAGGATGATTGTCGGGAGTCCCACCGGACACAGACACTGTCCACTTCGCTCCCTGTTGTCTTAGTTGTCTTAAAGAATCCATTCTGCATCGTTTGTAACAATGCACTCCAAAAATGGATCGTTTTGGTTACGCAAAATAGCGAAGAAGAAATTTTAAGGCGTCGATTTTTCTGCTGCTCGCTCCGTAGACCCACTTGTCCAGCCTTTTTTACGATTCCAATTTTCTTCAGATGCTGCGAAACGCTCATTAACAACAGTACTCGCCGTTTAAAATCGAAAATTCACGCGAATTACGCGATTCTTCGGTAATTTCGTAAATTCGTTATAACTCTTTTCAAAATTGAGCTTTCGAGAATCCGGAGATATATTTGAATTCAGCTCGTTGGACACTATGAGAATGATCTTTGATACTTTGGAAAAGCTTCATAAAGTATTGCTCTCTATTTTCTTCGATCAATTTTTGCATGAAATCATCGTCTAAGAGGATTTGTCTCTTACAGCAACTCGGATCTGCTTCATCTTGTGTTCGTCAACATCCCCTTTTTTATAGCACGCATTTTTGAATAGAATTTCAGGCCCAAAGTGATGACGTCAAAGCAACAGTTCAGGGTAGTTTACTTCTATGAGTTGAAACTTGGAGTGCAGCGGAGACAGCTAGGAATCCAAATTAAGTGCGGGACCAAGGAAACGTGAGCTGCTGAACGCTTGGTTTCAGACCTTCGTCTGGAGAATTAACCTGAAAGGAGGGACAGCGGCCCATTCATGATGTGACGAGGCACAATTCAAAAGCCTCACATTGTTAGTAATAGCAAATCCACGAGTACGTGAAATAGCTGCAGGCTAGGAGTAACCTGGACTCGCCGTTTGAAACCCGAAAATTCACGAAATTAACGCGAATCCTCGTTAATTGTCGTGAATTCGTTATAACTCGGTCAAAATTGAGCTTTCGAAATCGGAATATCCTTGAATTCAGCTCGTCGACACAATAAGAATATGCTTCATTACATGGATAACTCCATATACTATTGCGCATGCACGTCGATTTTCAATCTGAAAAAGTAGTTGCTCGCATATGATGTGTATATAATCGCCGCTTACGCGCGTGACCGCTCACAACAAGAAGCCGCCTCAAAAACTTACCCAGAAATGCGCCACGTTTACTCAACTCATCTCACTGACATTGCTGATAATAACATGTAAGTTATTTGCCTAATTCTAGAATCTTCATTTCGTTTCCAAGCGCTTACTGGCTTTTCGTGTTCACCTCTGCTCCACTATCCATCTCTGTATATAAAGTAGTATATTTAGACAGTTCTGCTCAGCAGCTTGTGCGGCCTATAGGTGACAACGAGCGGTTTCTGCTCCTGTGTGGACCCCTCAAACACACCCCTTGTTATGCCCTTGCCCTGCGTGACGATCCCCATTTTAACGAAGGAATATTTGTAGAGAACTGTAAAGAAAGCGAAGAATTTTTCACGTCTAGGCTTATGGTCAATTGTTCTTAGGAATTATGTGAAAACTCGATCGCAAATTGAGCGTTCCTTTCGTGGTGTGGCCCAGAAACGTGCCTCCTCGTCATTCGCTTGTGGAAACGTTTCAGATTTTTGCATTCCAATGAAATACTCGCCAGACCTGAAATGTTGCCCCGTTATGCCTCCCCAGTGAAAAATGCTCATCGAATTGACGATGCATACTGTCCTCTTGTGAATTTTTTGATTCACATCCGTTTTCAGCCTTCCCCTATGCGGGATTCGGCACTATACCACGATTAGTGCCCAATAATCTCAAAAGTATCTATTTGTCGTCGAAACATTGCCTATGTGATAATCTCGATTATGCCCTTGATTACGAATAGACATCTGCTATTTTTGATGCTGGTGTCAATTGTCGCCATTGGCGCCGCCGGCGTTTTTCACAATCTAAACCTGTTGGAAACTTCGTCATTTGCGGTTAATTGGGGTCCTGATTACGACAAACGACACGCCGTGTCTGACGGTGGCGCTATTTGCGGCCTTTGGCGCTTAATTGGCGCTACGCTGTTTCCACCAACATTCGGCTGAAAATGTTGTCTAGGGTCATTTGGGTCCTGATCACGAATATAACATGCCACTGACGCCGGCGCCATGGGTTGCACAAACAACACTGTCACGGCCAGACGACTGATTAGGTGCACCTTTCTCAAGCGCGTACTTGTCAGCACCTGTGGGAAAGGCCAGCAATATCGCGTGACTTTCTCCAGACAGGAAGTAGCCATACCGTGGGAACTGTAGAGCAAAGCCAGGAGCATATTCACGTTCACACTGCGAGATGCCCGTAATGCGTGGCAGTAGCAGCAATTCCGACTGTAAATCTCTCCAGCTGTCATCGGCAGATGGTATAGTACAGAGTCGATGTACTACTGTATGATAAGCCAGCAGTAAGAGTTGAAAGTCTTCCTTGGACCATCGTAAGGCGTCCACTTCCTCTCCAATACCTCCATACAGCCACTTTGCGCTGCTTACCTCAACGTCGGCGGTTGTATTCTACGTTAAAACCAGGGTTTCGTCAATTTCCATCTCGTACTGCAAAACGCTTCCGCTACGCGGGTTCTCCTGAATGTGCCCACGATCACTAGCTCGCCGAAGAACCGCTCCGAGCTTGAATTGAACTGGTTGGCCGACTTTGACTCGTATTCTGGTCCTTGCACGGCTTGCGCCATTTGTCGCGCAGCCAGAAATAGGGCAGTGCGAACACCGTGGACTAAGGTAAGTCACAGTTCTCAAAAAAGGAATCCTTTCGGGCATGAAGGTAGACCCTGGTCTCTTTCCGACGGTCCAGTGCATCACGCTCGACGATTGCAAATTCAGCCGTTGTGCCGTTCGTCGTTGATCAGGCTCTTGGATCCTTGACATGAATGGGATAGTTTCGCAGACATCAACCCCATGGATCGCAACCAGTAAGTGCAGACTATCTAACTTGAGCGTCTCGTACACGTCCTCCGAGGCTAAGCCTAGTAGCTCTCATTGACGATTGTGTCGCTAAAGAGTTGCAAGAGCCACGGTTATTCTCCGTTGTCGAAAACGTGAAACATGCTTCTGGCTCCTTCCTGTTGTGAGAAAGTCTCCGATTCGATAACCTTTTCCACGGTCTGACAGTCGAGGCTCTGAGAAAGGTGCCTAAGAGTACGTTCTGACTGTGAAGTGTTCTTTGTGACACCATATGGCGCCTGCGTCAAGGTTGGATGTTATATTCGTGATCAGGACCCCAAATAACCCCTATGCACACGTTTTCAGCGGATTTGGTGAAAACAGCCGTAGCGCAAAATTAGTGTCAAACGGCGCCAAATAGCGCCAGCGCCAAAAACGGGTGTCGTTTTCGTAATCAGGACCCCAAATAACCCCAAATGACGAAGTTTCAGCAGGTTTGGTGAAAATAGCCGTGGCGCCAAATTGGCGCCAAACGGCGCCAAATGACACTACCATCAAGAATGTATGTCATGTTTGTAATCAGGGCATCGAATTACCCCAATAGGCAAAGTTTCGACGAAAAATGAAACTTTGAGATTTTGGGGCAGTAATCGTGGTATAGTGCCGAATCCGGCAATAGGGGAAGGCTGAAAACGGTGAAAAATCAAAGCTTCAACTGGGGGAAGTAATGCATATTATTCGATAGCATTTTTCACGGGACTGAACTTTCCACGAGGGCATGACGAGGAGGCATGTTTGGGGCCACACCACGGAAGGAACGCTCACTTGCGATCGAGTTTTCCACATAATTCCTACAGACAAATGACCATAGTCTACGACAATGAAGGAAATTCTTCGCTTTCTTTACAGCTTTCTACAAAATATTCCTCTAAAAATGGGACTCGTCACGCAATAGGGGCAAGGGCATGACAAGGGGTGCTGTTTGGGGTCACACCACAGAAGAAACGCTCACCTGCGACAAAGGTTTCCATACAATCCTTACACACAAGTGACCGCAGTCTACGACAGTGAAGGAAATTGTTAGCTATCTTCACCGCTTTCTACAAAACGTCTTCTCTGAAAATGGAAAATGTCACATAATAGGCCCACAATGCCTGCTGAGAACTGTTCAAATATACCACTTTATATACAGAGGATGGGATATTGAGAGCAGAGGGAACACGAAAAAGCCAGTAAGCGCTTGAAAACGAAATGAAGATCTAAGAATTCGGAAAATAACATTCATTTAATCTCACAATGTAGTGGATGAGATTGAGTACGTGGCGCATTCTGGGGTAAGTTTTGAGGCCCTTCTCTGTGCTGAGCGGTCAGCCCGCGTAAGCGGGATTATATACACATCACATGCGAGCAACTACTTTTTAGATGAAAATCGAGTGCATGGCGCAATACTATATGGAGCTTATCCAATGTATTAAAGCACATTCTTATAGTGTCCGACGAGCTGAATTCAAGGTATCTCCGGATTCTCGAAAGTCTCTAAATTTTGAACCGAGTTATAACGAATTCACGAAATTAACGAGGATTCGCGTTATTCGCGTGAATTTTCGATTTCAAACGGCGAGTACTGTACGTATCAGGATGGTGAGGATGAAAATGACGCAATCTCGAGGATCCTCATGCG